>JANPWX010019992.1:12069-24281 GCA_024734555.1 Trochalopteron elliotii
GGTTTGTAATTCCATATGTGGATTTGTAATTCCACATTTGGGGTTTGTAATTCCACATGTGGGGCTGTGATTCCCTCTCTTTGGGTTTGTAATTCCATATGTGGATTTGTAATTCCACATTTGGGGTTTGTAATTCCACATTTGGGTTTTTAATTCCACGTGTGGGGTTTGTGATTCCACATGTGGGGCTGTGATTCCCTCCCTTTGGGTTTGTAATTCCACATTTGGGGTTTTAATTCCACGTGTGGGGTTTGTGATTCCACATGTGAGGTTTGTGATTCCATCCCTTTGGGTTTGTGATTCCACCTGTGGGGTTTGTAATTCCACATTTGGGGTTTTAATTCCATGTGTGGGGTTTGTGATTCCACCTGTGGGGTTTGTAATTCCACATTTGGGGTTTTAATTCCCTCCCTTTGGATTTGCAAGCTCAAACACTTGCGCCCTGCACAACAAACTCAAGCCCTGCCCCTCCTGCTGCCCAGTCCCGGGTGAGCAGAGCCCCGTGTGCCCTCTGAGGAGGTTTTGTTGCCCGTGCTGTGCAGATCAGGTGTGTGAAGGGGGACCTGTTCTCGTGCCCGGGCACGGACGCGCTGGCTCACTGCATCAGCGAGGATTGCCGCATGGGCGCTGGCATTGCCGTGCTCTTCAAGAAGAAGTTTGGAGGCGTCCAGGAGCTCCTGGATCAGAGTGAGTGGTGCCTGAAGGAGCTCCTGGTGTCCAGCAGGGAGGGTGTTGGAGGTGATTTGGGTTGTTTTTATAAAACACCTTGGTTTTTTGTGCTTTAGAGAAGAAGACAGGGGAGGTGGCGGTTCTGCAGAGAGACGAGCGGTACATTTACTACCTGGTAAGGGCAGGGGTGGCTCTGGGACACCTCCCTGGGGCTAAACTCTGTCACATATCAGGCTTTAACAGCCTTTCCATGTTCATGGAATCAGGGAATCACAGAATGGTTTGGGTGGGAAGGGACCTTAAAGCTCATCCTGAGCAGGGACACCTTCTGCTGTCCCAGGTTGCTCCAAGCCCTGTCCAGCCTGGCCTTGGACACTTCCAGGGATGAGACAGCCACAACTGCTCTGAGCAATCTGTGCCAGAGCTTTGCTACCCTCACAGGGTACAATTCCTTCCCAATATCCCATCTAACCCGGCCCTCTGGCAGTGTGAAGCCATTCCTGTTGTCCTGTCACTCCAGGGCCTTTGTAAATAGTCTCTGTCTTGTTGGCTTCCTTCGGGCACTGGAAGGGAGTTTCTGGAATCTTCCTCTCAATAAGAGATGTGTCAAACATTGCTGGTGAGGAGCAACCAAGCTGTTCTGTGGCACCTGCATTTCACCTTTACATGGACAGAACTGGCTGCTAAATTAGAGTGTTTTAAGCTGTGAAATATTAGTTCTTTGCTCAGGTCTTTCAAGTCTGGGGGTGGAGTTTTGGGATTTCGTGGAATGTGTGTTTTGTAACAGTATTTATAACAGACAGAACTTTGCAGGGGTCATGCCCAAGGCACAGCTGAGCTTCTCCATTTTGCTGTAGATCACAAAGCAGAAGGTTTCTCACAAGCCCACATATGAGAACATGCAGAAGAGTTTGGAAGCCATGAAAGCTCACTGCCTGAACAACGGAGTCACCGACATCTCCATGCCCAGGTGAGGGGCTCAGGAGCTGGAATGCCAGTGCTTGGGTGTTTAATTTCTAGAAGGATGTCTGAGGGCTGATCCCCTGTGAAATAAGTATTCAAGCATCCACCTCCATCCTCTGTTCAACTGGGCAAATCTAATTTGCATTTCCCTGTGCATTTCAATAGTAGCAGAGTGCATTTGAGTTGTTCCTTGTTCTCCCCGTGTTCTGTGGGGTTGATGGGGAGCTGAGGCAGGGTGGCCTGAAGGTGCAGCTGCTCCCAGGGCTGCTTGGGGCACAGCACAAGCCCCCACAGCCCTTCTGGTGCTTTATCTTCCAGGATTGGATGTGGACTCGACGGCCTGCAGTGGGAAAAGGTGTCAGCCATCCTCGAGGAAGTGTTTGACAACACTGACATCAAGATCACAGTTTACAGCCTGTGAGCAGAACAAAGATCCCCATTTCCCCCAATTTTGGGAGCAGCACCTGTGAACTGACAAGGGGGAACCTGTGTGGGGAACACATTCTGCACTCGGGTGTCACTCACTGGTGTGACAGCGACAAGGGCTTCCAGCAGCAGCAGCAGCAAGCTCCAGAGAAAGTTCATTTGGGCTGTTAATTAGCAGGAGAGGCAGCGGCGCTGTGAAAACCCTCCCACAATGTGTCCCTGCAGCCACCAGGTGTCACTGGGGCTCCACGCGGTGAAACGGAGCCGCTGCCTCGGGAGAACTCGGGGTTTCTGTTTGCTCTGGTGCTGCTGAGCTGCCCCAGGCAGCGCTGCCACCTCTGCTTTGTTGTGTTTGCCACCTCCTGCCTGGCCCTGAGGTCACTCACCTGTCCCCACGGGTGGGAACGGTTTCATTTCTCCCTCCCGGCCACAAATTGGGTTTGCTGAGATTCGTGCTTGCTCAGGATCATGCTGTGATGTTAAATAAACTGTGCCCTGCTCTTGGATTGGTCCCTGGGGCAGTTCTGGGATTGCAGGGAATGCTGGAGGGGTGTAAATACACCTGGTGGATGTGCTTTATACAGCAGCTCTATAATTTATAGCTCTGCTTGTGAGGATCCAAACAGGCTGATGTGCTCTAAAAACTCGCAGGATGGAGTTTAAGGTGGGATTTTCACATTTCTTTGTTGCATTTGTAGTCCAGGTGTTACACAAAGGTTGGTGTTTGTCACCCAAAGCAAAAGTACCAGCCCTGGTTCCTGAGATCCATGGAAAACTGATTTGGAAGAGTTTGTTTCAGAACTGAGGAACTGCCACAGGCATTTACTTTTTGTTTGGTTTCCCACCCTCCCACAATAACAAATTTTTTGGACTTCCCTCATACTGAATGCCCAGAAAAGTGCCAGGTGTGTTGAAGAAATACAAAAACAGGACATAAGAGTTGGAAATTTTGTAGCATGACAGGGTTCCTGATTGGATTTCCTTGGGTTACTCAGTTCTGTGGGGCTTTTTGCTGCTGCAAATCCTGTTTAAGATCTCCCTATCCTTACTCTCCCTGTCCCTTGCCCTTATTTTGTAAACCTGTTTGGTGGGGAATTGCTGTAGCTGGGAAAAACAACCTTGGACAAAGAGGAATTTGGAGCAATGAGCTGATCCAGAACAGCCATTGAGGCTGCTGATGGATTCAGTCCTTCCCCTTATTTGTGTCTGGGTTTTTTGTTCTGGTTCCTTACTCACGGCATCCCCCGTGAGCTCTGTTTTACATGGAAAATGATCCTGCTCTCCCAACACTTGTGTGTACTCTGGAGATTTTTTAGGCATTTAGTTCTCCCTTCCCAGCTACAAAATATTCCCTGTGTGGCTGTCCCTGGATGTCCTTGAACTCAGACTTGTCAGGTTCAATTTAGGACTCCTTGCAAGTAGAGAAGAAGGAATAAACAGTGCTTTAGCTTTTGCAGTGGCTTCCCATTTTATTTCACTTTGCTTTTCCCAGGTTTATATCCCAACATCATTGTTTGATATCAAATTCTTGGGCTCCATCATGATTTGGAGGAGAGCTGTAGGCCCTGAATTAAATCACAGCTCTGACTGTTGAGGAGAACAGAGGGAGAAAACTTCTTTTTCACCTTAAATCCCTTTCTTTTCCCATTTATCTAACCAGTAGCTTTGTTCTAAGGTCTCTTCCCACAAAATATTCCCAGAATGTGATCCCACAGCCTGCCTGTGGATCACTCCCATCCCTTTCACCACAGCGTGGGTTTGGTTGGGGCAGGGAGGGGGAGGAACAAAAAAACCACCCAAAAATCCCAAACACCAGAGGTCTGTGTTGTGTGTGTGTGTGTGTTCAGAGTCCCACAGGGCCTTGTCTCCCAGAGGTTGGTTCTCCATCCTGCTGGAATCAAAGCTTTGGGAAGCAGGACTGTCCCAGGTCTGTCACATCTCTTCGTGGATCCTTTCTCATCCTGGGGAGGGAAAAAAGAGACATCCTAGAGACTGAGAGGTGACTCCTCAGTACCCCATAGGAGAGGGAATTCTGCAACAACTGGGATTTCCTTTAATGGTGTTTTTTAGGGTTAGACTTTGGGCTGTGAGTAAATCTCCATTCCTCTCCTTGTTGTCCTGAATATCAACCCTATGGGGAACAGGGAGGTGTTCTGCTGGCTGTGAAACCTTTTTATTCCTGGAGGAGAAGACAGAAAAGCACTAAATCCCTTGGGAATGTGCTGTGGGGGAGCCCCTGGAAGGGGCAGGGCACTGCCTGGGACTGTTAGCAATATTCAGCTGCCAGTAAGGGAAAAAGAGACATCCTAGAGACTGAGAGGTGACTCCTCAGTACCCCATAGGAAAGGGAATTCTGCAACGACTGGGATTTCCTTTAATGGTGTTTTTAAGGGTTAGACTTTGGGGTATGAGTAAATCTCCATTCCTCTCCTTGTCCTGAATATCAACCCTGTGGGGAACAGGGAGCTGTTCTGCTGGCCCTGGAACCTATTTATTCCTGGAGGAGAAGACAGAAAAGCACTAAATCCCTTGGGAATGTGCTGTGGGGGAGCCCCTGGAAGGGGCAGGGCACTGCCTGGGACTGTTAGCAATATTCAGTAAGAGAAACTGGAACCCAAATTAGAGGAGAGTTAACGAGTGACGCCCCTCACTCACCCAAACCTCAGTGCAAGATCTCAGCCAGCTTCTCCTCGTAATACTGGAAATTCTCCTGAATATCCTCCCAGGGCACGAAGGACTTGGCCTCCTCCCCTTCCTCCTGCTCCACAAAGTTCTTCCAGACATACTCAAAGTCTTGAGGCTTCATGATCCTCAGCTTGCAGCCGGCCTCCTTCATGCTCCTGAGAGCCGCCTGCATCTCGGGCTCCTCCCACATGAAGAGCCTCCCCACCATGATGGTGAGCCTCAGCCCCTTGTCCTTCCTCAGCGCCTCGCAGATCCCCCGGGCGCAGGTGACACACGGGCTGGACGACACGTACCAGGTGACATCGTGCCTGGCGCCCGCCTGGCAGCCGGGCAGGATGGTGTTGAAAAAGGCCATCTCGGCGTGGGCGGCGGCGTGCTCGTCCTCCAGGTAACCCCGGCTGGGCTCCTTGCCCTGGGTCTCCACCACGTAGCACAGGAAGGTTTTGTTCCTGCCCGAGCTGTATTCCACGTTCCTGAACTGGAATTTGAAGAAGATGGCTGGGAGGCGTTCGCTGGGGAAGGGAGAGGAGAGCAGAGAGGAGGTTCAGAGGTAGATTGAGGTCATTGTTGGAACTCTTGAGACATGAGTTTTTGAGAGTTGAAGACTTGAGTTAAACTAGATGTTGCTGAGGTAAGATAGATAAACTTCCCTCTATTAACAGAAGGTGGATTTAAGGAACTGATCAATCATGAGGCCTGTTTGTGTATTCTGACTAATCAATAGAGTCCAAGAACACAATACAACCATAAATCAAACAGCCCTGGAAAAACAGGTTAAACTAAAAGGTTAAAAAGTCCAAAGCGAGGAAGACCCATCTTACTTCATCATTTTGAGACCCCACCCAAAAAAAGGACCACCGACCCATTTCAAAGAACAAACTCCACATGCTTAATGGCTTTTTAGCTAATTACCACACGAAGCTGGGAATGGGATGTACCAGAGTTATGAATATGTATTTGTGTTTTGGGTATTCAATACTCCTGTAGATAAAAAGACCCAGTGACCATCTGTAAATTGTGTGTGGGTATTTGGGAGCTATCCCCACAGGTAATGGATGTAATAAACATACACTTTGTAACTTTAAACTGTTAGAGAGTCTTTGTCCTTCACAGCTGGATATCAGTATTAGATCAATATCCATATTTTTAATAAATCACTCTGGGCACTGAGAATTTCAGGCTTTCTGTTCTAACAGGCACTGACCCCCAAGCAAACACTGCATTTGACCTGAGGCCATGGAAGAGGCTTCCAAAATTGAGTGACAGCACTGGGATTGTGGGTGTCATTTGAATAGAAGTGCGTTGTTGCCCTCAGTTTTCTTGCTTGCAAGTGTTTGAAATCTTGCAGCGCAGATTCTCACGCAGCTCCAAGAAAACAATGTATATTTTTAGAAATTATCTATTGTTTACATATTTCTGCTCTGGGAGGAGAAATATGATTGATGGTGATGTTCACCATCCAGGTCAAAGAGGTGGCAAAGAGATTGTGTAGCCAATCTCTTAACCTCTGTACAAATGTATATAAGTAATGGAGTCAGATAATTAAAATAGAGGAGCTTTCCCTTGACCTGCTGTGCCTGCCTCGTTCTTCGTGTGCCTGAAATTGCCACAGTGTGTAATATCACAGGGTGGAAAACTTAGGATTTAAGGTTTTGGAATATAGTAATATATATAAAAAACAAGATGGAAGTTTTAGGGCATAGGCTGAGTCCTTCTTTTTCACTTTCTTCTTCATGGGTTTGGGTGGTGTTTTGTAATTGGGTGGAAAAATCTGCATTGCGGGCCACGGGTGTTTGGTTATTGGGTTAAAAGTAAAAATAATTTAGGTGTCATTTCATAACTGGACAATTCATTTTTAAAAAACCTTCTAGAGAGATATAGAGCCATTTTCTACTTTGTTAGCTAGAAGTCACAGCTTGTGAGACTGTGACATAGATAAGGATTAATAAACATTTGAGTCCAAACATGAACACCGTCTCTCAAGCATTTAATCCCAGCTCTAGCAGAAAAGAAGATAAAAAAGCCATAGGTCACACTCTGGGGTCAGCCCTGTGTGGGACCATGGACAAATCACTGCATCTCCCCTGATTTTTCTGTGTTCCAAGGTTATAAAATATCCAGGATCAAATCCGACTTTGCTGTGAAAATGTGGATTTCCTGCTGGAGTCCCTGCTGATAAACTTCACCTACTCTTTTAATTTATTGTCTACATCTCCCCTTCTGTGACTCCAAGATCACCTCGTGATGGAACATCTCATGGGATGGCTCTGGAGATGGGAAGGGGAAAAAAGGGATGAAAAAGAGTGGGAAAAAATGCTTCCAAGAACAGCACTTTTCCTGCCTGGTATCCTGGATAATGAGTGTTTCTTTGGCTAAGGATTCTTTCATTAAAGATTTTTTTGAAGGGCAGACATGAGACACCCATTCCAGAGCCATGTCTGCAACGAGTGGTTTCACAATAACATCAGGTTTTTAAATACATCAGAGGCCCAGGGACTTTCATCCCTGATTTAACCCTCTGACAGCAGAGGGGTCACAGCAGTGACGAGGTTGGCTCTGAGTTTTCATGGAACAGCTGAAGCAGCAGCAGCAGCAGCAGCAGCAGCCTGCCCCAGGCTGGGTTGACTGGGAGCTGCATTCAGCCCTTCCAGATGGATTTTATTGCTTATCTCGGCGTGTGCCTCAGCTTAGCTGGGATGTTCACCTCCATTCTGCTCCCAGCCATTTGGAATCTGCTTTAGTTCAATTAATAATGTTCCAATAAGGAATAGAAACTTCCATTCCAATGCCTGGCAACACTTTTTGTGAAGAAATTCCCCCTGATGTCCTCCCCTGGCACAATTTTGAGGTTGTTTCCCCTCATCCTGTTGTCTGGGAGAAGAGGCTGGTCCCCACCTGGCTCCAGCCTCCTGTCAGGGGGTTGTGGAGAGTGAAAATGTTTATGGGAATCATTTAGAAACTCTTCACAGACACTGAATTCCCCAATATTCTCAATATAAACCCCTGCTCTGACACCAGGTCGGGGTGGCGCAGCTCACCTGAGGATAGGAAAGGTCAAAATTGAAACCTTCCCTGAAAAGCATCATTAAATGGCACTTTTTTAGGGATTTCTAAATGCTCCAACCTAATTTATCAGCTTTCCCTGGGAACCAAAGTGATAGATCATATTGACACCAAAAAAAAAAATTGAAATTTTGAGACAGAATCTTCAGTTTGGGGCTGAAGTTGCTGAAATCAGGTGGGCTGGAGGAAAAAGCAGCTACCCAGTGTGACCCTGGCACTGCCACACAAGACAGGAGAAAAACATCTAATGAAGGAATAAAAATGTGGATTATCTAAAAGAACAACAAGGAATTATTCCTACAAGGACCCTCATTTACACCCAGGGAAAGTGGAAATAAATGTGGCAGGAAATGCTCCCAGATTGGGATTACAGGCTGTGTTCAGCCAAAAAAAAAAAAAAAATGGGATAATATTCTCAAAGAGAGTAATTGGCTTCCCAGTGATTCCTGGAAGCCAGACTCCTCCTGGAGCTGTAAACAGCAGAGTGAGAACTTGGCTGGCAGTCCTGAGATGCCCCTAATCCGAGGGCTAAAACTGAAATGCAACATAATTGGGTTTAAGTGCTTCTTCCCTGGCTGCAGTTGTGTTTCCTCATCACTCCCATAACTGCCTTGATTGGCTGGGAATTTGGGAATCCTTGGGAAAACCCATGGGGTGATCCCAGGTCTGATCCCCTGGTGTCCTCCTTTAAATGAAAGTAAAAAATCCCTGGGGTCTCTGTATCTCTTTGGGGGTCCTTGAGGATTTCTGCTTCACTTCCTCACTCTCCCCTTTTGCAGGGTGGAAAATCCTGTGAAATCCTGGGACACCCGTGGCATTTCCAATAAAGGATTTAATTGCAGGATGGTGCTAAGGAAGTTTTCCAGCCGTGGTTAGCACAGGGCCTTGGGCTTAGCAGGGAAGTTTGGAAATCCTGCCCAGTTCCCTCAGCATTTCTAACTGCAGGCTGAGTGCTCCAAGGCTGGAATACCCAATTTGCTCATTAAAATTCATTTCAGGACATGTCTTAAGTGTTCAGTGGTTTGTATCCACAATTTTAGAGGCCTTAGCTCCATTCCTAGCAGAGGAATGTTCTTTCCTTAAAAGCCACTGCCAGTCATTTATTTCTATAATTATATGTGACAGAGACCACCCCAAGAAGGGAATTTTTTCACAGCAGTCACATTTTGAGGAGAAAATGGAAATTTTTCCACCTCTGGGCAGGAATGGAGCCCAATTTTGTGACAGGGGTTCTGTCCTGCCTCACTCATCCTGGTCAGAACAAGCAGCCAAAATTCACCAGCAGAGCCCATGGCACGGGCAGAAGGATTCCAGGGGATATTTTGGAGGCCTGAGCTTTACTTTTTAAGCAGCTGGAAGAAATCCTGGCTGTGGTTTATTTGCTGGGACACTCCTTTGGTGACTGATAAGGGAAATGTGAGGGGAGAGGGACTCATCCTGCTGCTCCCACAGGGAGCAGACACCAAGGGCTTTTCCTACTTGCAACTGTCAATTATGGCTGAGAGTTCAGCTTCCGCCAGATCCCTGTGATATCCCACTTTTCCAAAGGCCAGGCTCCCTGCTGCCCTGCTGCCTTCAAAACTGCCTCTTATTTTGGAGCCTTTCTGCAAGCTGGGCTTTTTGGTTTCCTTATGAAAGTCAGGTTCCAGCTGTGGCTGTGGAGCTCTTGAAAATGTGAACCTTTAGGTCTCTTGAAAAATCTGTCCCTCAGGCCCATCAAGCCAATCAGCCATGGCAGGGGTGTTTTTCCTGATCCACAGGTGGAAAAATTCTCAGACAAGAGCCATTGATCACAGCAAGAAATCAATACCCAGCTCTCATCAAAGCCAAGACCTCCATCCCCATCCCATCAGCGGGGCTGGGAGGGAACCAGCACTGCAAAAACAGAGCTGTTCCTATAAAACAAGTGCACTTCTGTGCCTGCCTGGTGGGAGTCCGTCCTCTAAAAGTCAGCAAAACTTAAAACAAAACCCCACAATAAATCCAAACCATTTCAGACTCCTCAGAAATGTGCCGGCAGAAGATGCTGTTTGTGTTGCCCAACCTAAAAGCTGAGACAGAGCTCTCTGAACTCCCCCAATTCCACATTTAAATCCCAATCTCCTACCCTGTCACAATCTCAAAATGTGGCAAGTCCTCCCTCTTCTCCAAATTTACATTTAAATCCCAATCTCCTACCCTGTCACAATCTCAAAGGGTGGCAAGTCCTCCCTCTTCTCCCCCAATTCCACATTTAATCCCAATCTCTCACCCNGCATCCCTGGTTTGTCCCACCCTGCTCATGCAGGACTCTGGGGGGGAAATCTCCTCATTGGAGCTGTAAATCCAAGCCAGAACCTTCTCCCAGAAATTTGAAAGTCCAGCTGGAATTCCCAGTGGGCAGCAGTGCTGCTTCTCCTCCCCATTGCTCTGCATTTCCCTCCCCATTGCCTCAGTGTTCCATAAGTTCCCAGTGCACTGGGATACATCTGGGTTTGGAGAGGTTTTTCCCTCTCTTTTTTGTTCCCTTCAGGATTATATGAAACTATCCCAGCGTCTCACTCTCAATTTCAGTCATTTACACTTTGTATCAATCCTGCCTGAGCCGAGTTTAATAAAAACCTGGGTGAAGTTTTCCCAGGAACCAATCCTGGCCATGCCCTGGGGCAAAGGAAGTGGGAAAAGTGTGGCTGGGCAGGATTTTGGGATCAAACCTCCAGTACTGTGGGCTCTGCACTTAGCTCAGAACCCACCAGCAGCAAACTTTGAATAAATATGGAATATTCAGCTGTATTTGATGGAGTATTCAGTCAGTATTAGTGGAAAAAAACCCTGCTCTTAGTTTGAGGAGGAGAAGAGGTATTCCATAAAAATCAAATCAGTGGGAATATCTGCTTTGAAGCCAGCTCAGCCTTTGTGATCCAGTTAAACCCAGTTCTTTAGAGCTGTGGGATGAGGCTGCACCACCACAAAGTGAAATAACTCCTCACCATCAGGCAGATCCTTTATTATCAGAGAAAATTAATAACAAATTATCACAGATAATTAATTCTGGCTGCTCTTCCCAGCCCCCTTGCCATCACCCTGCCTTGCTGTGCTGGATATCCTTTGGAGCTTTTCCCCAGTGCCACCGTGGATGCAGATTTTGGGGACAGAGCACCCCTTTGATGAGTTGTTGTTTAGGTGGTGTTGTTTAGGTGACAGAGAGCTGGCAGTGGTGACAGCCCAACCAGGGATTTGACAGATTCCAAGACATCTTATCCATGGCACAGATATCTTCCACGGTGCAGGATTTTATTTCTTTTTAAGCCTAAAATTCTTTCCTGCAGGGCAGGGGTGGTGTTTTGCCTCCTGTGTGGTGACAACGCTCAAATTCCACCTCCCCTGTCCAATTACTGTCACCCCTGACATTTCAGGGGCTGCTTTTGGGGTGGGAATCCTCTCCCAATGACTGACAGCTCATTTCCTCCTAATCCTGCTATTTTCACACAACATCTCAGCCCCTCTCCAGTCCCTCTGACCCACTCTGCTTTATTTTTGGAAGCTCTTCATGGCTGGGGTCCCAATTTTGCTGCAGCTTTAGGCTGGCCCCTCCGAGGGCTGAGCTCTAATCTAATCTGGGGAATGTGGCACCAAGGCTCCCCCAGCTGCTCCCCAGCTCCTTCTAGGGCAGTGCTTGGAACAGCCACGATCCTCCCTCCACTGCAGCCAAAAATATAAAAGGGCACCACGGAGCTGCTGCGTCGGAGCTGGGGGTGGGTGAGGGCTCTGGTGGCTTTGGTGGCTCTTTGTGACCCCAAATGTGTCCCCAGGGGCTCAGGGGGCCCCAAATTGTGCATCTGCCAGCCAGAGTTTGTCTGAGGTTCCCCTCCTGCTGTCCCTGTCACCACTGATTCCATATTTTATCCACTTGGCTCTGAATTGGTTCATAAAATCCCAGGATTGCTGAGGCTGGAAAATCCCTTTGGGATCATTGAGTCCAAGCTGTGCTTGATCCCCACCCTGAGCGCTCAGTGCCACCCCCAGGTGACACCTCCAAACCTCCCTGGGCACTTCCAAGGCCTGGCTGCCCTTTCCATGGGGAAATTCCTGCTGAAATTCCAACCTGAGCCTCCCCTGGCCCAGCCTGAGGCCGTTCCCTCTCCTCCTGTCCCTGTTCCCTGGGATGAGATCCCAAATCTCCCCCGGCTGTCCCCTCCTGGCAGGGAGTTGTGCAGAGCCAGAAATTCCCCTGAGCCTCCTTTTCTCCAGGCTGAGCCCCTTCCCATCTCCCTCAGGATCCTCCAGACCCTTCCCCAGCTCCCTCAGGACTCTCCAGACCCTTCCCCATCTCCCTCAGGACTCTCCAGACCCTTCCCCATCTCCCTCAGGACTCTCCAGACCCTTCCCCAGCTCCCTCAGGATTCTCCAGACCCTTCCCCATCTCC
>JANPWX010019995.1:0-26091 GCA_024734555.1 Trochalopteron elliotii
AGCAATGGGCCTGAGGTCATTTTAATGTGGCTTTTGTATCTTCGTAAAAAAATGTAACTTCTGGTGTTACTTGCATAAGAGTTGATGTTTAACTTTTTGGCCTTTAAGAAATTATAGTTTGACATGAATTTTAACTTTCCTGGCTAATAAAATTATCATGATGGAACAGCCCAAGTAAATAATAGATACAATAACTCTTCTTTTCCTATTGTGTGCTTTTACTATTCATAATTTTTAGGACCATAGATATTAGATACACTTACGTAAGACTTAACGAACAGTAATTATCTTTTGGCTAAAGCAAAAGCCCAAACGAATGCTAAGCTGCATTATCGCTTGGCTTCTGACATGAGCTGATAATCAGATTTTCTTGCTTAAATCCATGGCGCTTGAACAATGCTACCCACTGTCTGTCCTTCCTGATATTACCCTTAATTAGAAAGAACAGAAACACAAATCTGAATTATTTCAAAATCTGGTTTCCATGGTCAGTGGTTGGAAGGGCTTAACTTTATTACAAATAAACCTGGCTTTATTTACTAATGAAATCTGAAATGCTGGGCCTATAATAGTAGATAGTCTAATAGTATGGTGTTTACATGCTGAAAAATCTTGTGTGGGCAAAGTATGTTGTAATAAATTGTTAAGTAATTGAATTATGATTCTTTTATCCAATTAATAAAGCAGAAAAGGAGACCCATAGGAAGTCCTATACCATAGTTTAGGCCAAGTAATGACACATTGTTCTCTAGCCTTGTTCTTTGTATGTAGGACTTTCTTCTAAGATGCATTTGGCAAATGTCTGTTTCTGTCTTTCCAAACACTAGAGACTTTAATTTGTCTTTTTTTCCTAATCTTCTCTATTTACTGGCTCCATGTTTCTGAACTTTTAACACACTAAAAGCTTTTTTTTTTTTTTAATGTATAACAGGGGAAATCATTGTATTTGGCTGAAACCCCTTTTCCACCACTAAATACAATCTTTTAAATTGCAGTGGTAAGTTTTGCTCTCTGTAGAAAGCCACAAATATTATCTGATGCTACCTGATCTCTCTAACTACACTCTTGATATAATTGCAAATATGCTTTTATTGTAACTACTGTAGTAAAATGTAACTTCAGCAAAATGCAACTTTACCAAAAAGCATAAGATTAAGAGTACATAAATGATTTATTTAGTGAACATTTTTTGTTTCATAGCATATATATATGTAGCTCTTGTTAATGTAAAAGAACACATATAACCTTACATGAATAATTGGAGTTTTCTGCAGCATTTTCAAGCTACCTTCTTTTTCTAGTAAAATATTGTTCATCTTTAATAGATATTTTGTGCATAATAGTTATTTAAGGGAAAAGCCAGGAAGAAAACTGCAGTGTTCTTGGCAAGTCAACAATTGAAAAGTACAGGTGCTAGGAGTGGGTATAGACCTAAAGTAAATAGTTAGGTTTTTTAATCAAAAGAAGGTACCTTTCATTCTGAGAAATTTATTTCTTTTAAATATTTGCAATCCACAGCTGATAGCACATAATGCCACTTTTCTTTCTTCCTTTACAAAGGGAATAGCTTTTGGTAACAAGCAGATGCTTGAGTGGGCTGTGTGGCATGAGGTGTACCATCAGCCAAGAAAATCAATATTTACTGTTCTAGTATCTTTGCAGTGTGGGAGTTTGCCTTGTTTAAAAAGTGGATTGTGTATAATATATAAGGCCTTGCTTTTAGTTGACCAGGAGAGGGGTGTTATTGAAAAGGGCATGTTCTCTGCAATGAGTCATACTTAACCCTCCATGTCCTATAGCTCTGGTCTGTTTATTTATTACACCAAACCAAAATCAGCCGAATGGTTAGATCTGAGAGGTACTTGCAATCAGTCTCATCCTTAAAGTATTTCTTTGGACATCATCAATATGATTTATAGCAACAGTAAAAGCAGTAATTTGTTCAGCAGCAGAGTCCCCAGCCCCCATCAGGGACCCTCAGACCACTGCCTCCACGTGGTTTGCAAGAGTGGTGTTCTCCTGGCAGTGATAGCAGCAAAGGCTGGTGGGGGAGGCATCAAATCTGCATTTCGCTCTGTGGAGAAATCCAGGTCTATGCACTACTTGGCTACTTGTGGAAATAAATTTTCCCCTCAAGGAAACATCCATATTGAGTAAGGCAACTAAGAAATCTCAGGAATGATTTCTCAGTAATAATGAGATTTCTGAGATTGCATTTTGCTGGAAAGTCTTGGATCTTTGTTTTGCATTGATTTCCCCCTCCCTGATCTGCATTGTAAAAAGAGAGTATCATCCATTGTGATAAATTCTCATGCTACCTTTTCCTGCACTGGGCCTTCCATCTGTAATTTTTTAATCCACAGAGGTGGAGCACAAATGAGGAAAGGAGGCACTGAAAACAGATGTAGGGAAGCTATGAAGTTTGTGGGCCAATTTGCTGAAATGGAAAGGCACTCACAGGATGGAAATGATTACTCATTTCACTGTTCACCTTTGCTCTTCTCTTCCATGGTTTATTAGGCAGATACTATTTATAATGCCACACTTCAAATGGTTATGATTTTCAGTTATGCAGAAGCATAAACCTCTACTCTGTAAAACTCTTTATCCTGTGCAAGGCTCTTGACTGTGTCAGACGCTATGAATGCTTCTTTAATGGAGAGCTGGAGTGGTGAAGAGTTTAAGGGTTCCCGAGTTCCCTTGCTGCTATTCAGTGCACTTGCTTTTGCCATCTTTGCCAGGATTTGGGATTCCAGAGGGGAAGAGTGAATCTGTATGCAAATAAATGATGGAAATATTTTTGAACATGTTATGCACTGAGAATGACAGCCTGCAGAGAAGGGTGCTAAAGGGGGGTGTTCAGTCTCCTGGAAACTTCAGAAAGTGCAAGTCCTAAGCTTGGCTCAAAGGCCAAGGACTGGCTTTGAAGGCTGGTGGAGGGATGTCTCCCACCGAGTTACTTCTTCCCACTAACTCCCCATGAGCCTTACCTCCTGTTACTGCCAAAATCTCCCCCCTTGCATTTTCCAGGGTCTCTGGCTTATCCAAGACATTGGGATTAAATCCCCAGGGTGTAAACTGTAGGGCTGGCATACATAATATAAACAAAAAATTTATTTTAAATCGTTGATGTCTCTCTTGACAGCCAGAGGGTTGAGAAACATGGAGGGATGCAGAGGGGAGAGTGGAAGGTCTGGCATGCTCAGAGGACTGGTCAAGGTCACCGATGCTCACTCAGGCTCTAAAGTTCTGGGGGAAGGACTCAGTGAGAGCTGCTGCAAACACAAGAGGGCTGACATGCCAAGTTAAATATACAGGTTACTGTACATTTGATAAGCATTAGCGCTACAAAAACTAAAATAGTTTTAGCCAACATGTTGTGATATTTAATTGGTATCTGTGTAGCTCCTGCAAATCTATGAGCCTTATATTGTTCAACTTCTGATGCTTAGACTTAAAAAGCTCATCTGAAAATAAGAAATTGAAGTTATTTGTCTGAAAATGAATGTGAGATAACAAGAAGTGAAGATGACTGGAAAAACCTGTCTAAGTTTCAAACTGTAACTATATATATCTTCTTTCTCTTTATGAACTCTTCTTATGCCTGGAATTTTAAATAAGCAGAATTTGCTGGAAAATACTTCTTACACTTCCATTTTAGCACTGTTTGTCCAGGGTAGAAGTACAGTGTTTCATGCAACACGCAGAGAGATATGTATAATCTCACTGGTGTTTCCCTTCATAGAGCACTTGGAGGGAAGACTTCCCTGCCTGGCCCTGGATTTGTGGTTCTGCTGAGGGTGTTGTGTGGTCCTGGCCTCAGCACCAAGTTCTAGGGCAACCTAGGTAAACAGGGGAGTCAAACCTGGGGGAGCTTCCCCTTCCCAGAAAAATACATGTGGGCACAAAATCTTGTTGTATACAAAACCCTTCAGGGATGTGTGTCCAATAAGACTCAAAGTGGAGAGGAATTATTTTCTATAGCTATACTTGTGTGATAAAATTATTCTTGCATTGTGTGTGACAGCATCATCTTGTGACATAGACATAGAATAGAATCAGATAACATGCCATCTTTAGGGTAATTTTTAAATTTTGAACAATTGCAAATGACTAAATAATCTATGGCAATGAATCTCTATTTCTTGCTTGTTATTAGCAGTATAAAGGCATCATGTGTTGCTTATTGCATTGTTTTCTTGCAACTCTTGTCTTTCTAAAAAATGATAGTTACAATTTGCCTGAAGACACCAATAGTTTTTTCATGCTAACAAGAACTATTTCAATTATCTGGCTTAATCTTTCTCATACTCCCGAGCAGATCACTTGTTGTGTGGCAGTAGCATTGAAATAGAGCAGTTCAATCTTCATTTTAAGGGTTCTCAGGAGTGAAGAGGCTGCTGTATTTCTCCCAAACCAACTCTCCCAACAGCTACATCATCATCAGCACCTTTTGCTTTTCTGTGCACCTTTCCACTTCTGGATAACACTGTGTAATTACTGCTCTCCTAAAGATAGTCACCTTACAGATTATTTTTGCAAGTAAAAATGTTGGCCTTTTTCTCCTGCCATGGTACAGTCCATAGGTGAATAAAGCTTTCATTGTGGTTTCTCTTTTCCATCTTTCTGTATGACTCAGACACAAAATTCCATTTTTTTTCCAAGATGGGCTGGAAGTGTAGCAGAGACATGTCATACTGATTTCCATGTATACCATATTCTGTGTCTTGGAAAGAGCCATGACGACACCTCAGCATGAAGAACCTACTTAGGAATATTGCCTTGAGTTGTCAGGACTCAGCAGGAGGGACTGTGTAACCTTTTAGCTTACCCTGAAAAGCAGAAGGTCCAGTTTGTTTCTTCCCAGTAGTCTAGGGTCAAATGTTTGCTCTGCAGGGAGCAAGAGGTTTTCTATATAGTCTCCAGCTTCAAAGGAGAATTGGTGTGAGGCCAAATGCCAAGTGCTTTAGAAATTTCTCCTGGTAGACTAAGGGCCACAGCTTATCTCAAATTATTGCCAAGAGAGGGCAGAGATTCATAAGGGAAGTTGTGATAAGAAGCTCAAATATAGGGACTGAGTCAAATCCTTAGCAGTAAGGTGTTTGGAAACATATGCAGAGAACAGGAGAAGACTTTCTTGATTTAGCAAGTCTGCTGTTTCCTTAAGACAAATTTGGATTTTTATGTCTTCTAGACTGACAGCTGTGAGAGTCTTCTGAAGTGCATTTTGAAAGTGACAGAGCAGGTGCGACCTATGCATACAATTTCCAGTAATATATAGGGCAAAATAAAAATGCACCTTTTGTGTTAGGTCGCAAGATTATTTAGGATTAATTCACAATGTATTAAAGTGTACTCAGACTGCCTCTATGTATAGATTGCAAGCTGAGTGTCCAATATAAGGAGAAAACTCTCAGATATGAAAAATAATTGATACATGGTCATCAAGAAGAATATTGGGAAGACAGACAAGCTGGAGCATTCTGGTTTTCAATTTTTTATATGAACTTACTTCAACCTACATGAGTGTGTAAATAAGATGTAATACCTAAAATAAGAGGAAAAGGGTTTTGCTGATGTATTGATTATCCAACATTGCTGCTGCAATTTTTATTTTTTATTTTTTATTATAAGGTATGGACATCCTACTCTTTAAGTTTTGTGTTATCAGTGGTGGAAGGCAACAAGGACACATCGCCAAATTTTAACTTCTCAGGTTTAATTTTTTTTGTATCTGTCAGTCTTAGACAGTCTTGTCTTCTTAACAGTTCCAGTTGAAACCACTTGTGCCGCTTCTGAGAAATGTCAGGGAAAACTTTGCTTGGCTTTAGGCGGGAAGAGTGAGAGTATTTATTTGAGAAACACCAGAGTTCCCTGGGAGCAGGGACTAGATTCAAGCAGGATTTATGCCTCTGTCCTGGTCTTGCCTTTTGCTAGAGACCTGAACTTTACAAAGAGCATAATTATTTTTATGCTATTATTTAGAGCTGTGTTAACAGAACTGCTCTTCTTGGTGTAGTCTGGTCAAGTTAGCTTTTGCATTTGAAAACGTGGAGATTTTTGCGTTGTTCTGAGTATAAGAAGGATGATAGTGGGCCAATTTCCCAAGTAAAGGTTCACCTTGATTAAAACCAGCAAGACTAGTGAGTCATAGGGAGAAGCTAGGTCCAAGAGGTAGGAAAGAAGCGATTCACAAGCAAAAGAAGAGCTTACAGAGAAGCCTGAAGATAAAATTCAGAAATAGATGTAGAGACTGCTGATGGTTTTAGAGCATGGCAATGCAGAATTTAGACACCACCATAGAAAATGAGCTGCTAAAATACTGGAGGAGTTTAAAAACTCTTCTATGCTTTTCCCTAGGTGCTTAGTAAATAAGTGGTCCTCTAAATGTTATTGGAAATCAGATGTTGAATTTTTTGTCAGGCTGAAGGGTTGTCCCTTACACCTGATTTAGTTACAAGCAAACTTGCTCTTGCAGGTCACTCTCAGTTCAAACAAGTGGAAATTCAGGCTCTCTACTGGAAGGCATTTGAGCACAAAAAACCTCAAAAGCAAAGCAGTCTGGCTTTAACCTTAAGCATAGGCTTAAGTATTTTGTCAGGTCCCATGTATGATGTCTGAATCCTTTTCCCCGCCAAAAAGAAGTCAGCTGAATTGTGTTGTGTTTTTTTCTTCCCCTCCAACATAAATTTTGAATGTAGCCAGTGTTTCTAATTATTGTCTGGTTACTTTACACAGGTATGTGCTTGATTTATAGAAAGCTTGCTTAGCAGCACGACTGTCATTCAGGATTTGCAGAAACAGCCTTCTATTATTTGGTGGTGGTTTGGTTTCTGAAGGGCAGGCTGTAGACACAAACAAGAGACGTAGCCCTCAGAAACATTCATGCAGCATCCTTCAGGAAGGGAGGGGAGGTTATCCAAGTCTCTATGCTGCTGTACTCATATAAATGCTCCCTCTTTTGTTGCTGCTGGACTCCAAAGAATAAAACCAAAACACAAAGCGAAGGCAGCACCACTGAGCAAATGCCACAGTGTTCCCTTAATCCATGTGGATCAAAAAACATGAACGTTTTGATTCTGTAAAGAATCTTCCTCAGCATGCTGGATTAATCACATGGATTAATAAAACACTGTTGCACTCACTCAGTGGTGCCTCTTCTGCTTTGTGTTTTCTTTTATTATTCTTTGGAGCCCTGCAGGAACAAAAGACAGCGTGTTTATAAGAGTACCGTAGGCACTGGGAATTCTATAAACCTCTCCCTCTATAAGGTATGCTTCTTGAATTTTTCCCCATGGATCATACACTGCAGATTTGTCTGCATGCTAAACCCTGCACTAATGTCCCTATCTGCCTGAAATACACTGAGTTTAAACCCAGTGTTTTTTCTTTCATTGTGTTTCTGTTTAGTTCTACTGAGTGTGGCAGGGAGCACATGTGGAATGCTCTCATCTAGCTGCTTTTGTGCAGCAAATACTTTTGTGTATCATTTCAGTCACTGGCTGGAGAGCAGAGCTGGTGGGCAGGGGCAGCTTCAGAGAAACACACAATTCTAGCAGCTTTCACGCACAGAGGTGACTTGGGAAGTACAGACTCACACTTTTCATTAATAAATATTCACAATTGAAAATGCATGCTAATTAATGCCTTTGGGAAGCTGCGTGATAAGGTGCCAGCATCTGGCACCTGACTATTAAACTCTCTCTCTCTGTACACTGGCTCTAGTTCTCTGTATTTTTTTAATGACCTCTGCTTTCCAAAAAGCTTTCTTTTCTGCCTCATAGATGAAGGCTGACTCCTTTCTCTGCTGTAGGCCCCCACTTCTTTTCATCAGTGCACAAGGTATGAGTAGTAATCAATTTTGTGGTATAGATGGGTTAAAGGTTTGAAGTTTCGGGGTTTAGCAGAGCTAAAATCAAAGCATTAACCCTTAAAAAGAGGACCTACTGTGGTCCCTGGGCGATCCTAATGAAGTTAATTTCAAAGATTCAAAATAACTTATTTTTTGTGAGTAGAATATTCTTGAAGATTTTTCATGTGTTTATCATCAGATAATGACTGATAAACATACACAAAAAAGATAAAAGGAGTCCTAATAAAAATACTTTGAAGGTTTTCTAAATTATTCTGGTCATGACTTGCATATCCATGTTTTATCTACATATATGCCTGTGTTTATTTTTATCCACTGTAATTAGAGATTCTACCCTTTGTCTGTTTGTTCAGTCTCACAGCCATTCTGCCTTTCAGGGCACCTGGGTTACATTGAATCTGACAAATTACAGTGACATGGTCTCTTACAGAAACTTGACATGCATATGAACTGATATCCTCTATCCTAAGCCTTCTGGAAGATGTGTTCTAAAGGATGTTGGTGCCATAGCAAATCAGTCCAGTAGAGTATTTTTCTCAAACAGTAAGTTTCTGTATCCTCTTGGAGATGGGCATCTTTTCACAAGGCCAGGGAAACATCTTTCTGTCTCTATTCCTCTCATTTCTCAGGCTTCCTAAATCCTTTCTGTTCCCACCTTCCTACCCATGCCTTTGTCCCAACACGTACTGCAGCCTCCCATTTACCAACTCATTGCTGCAGTGCTGGGTGTCTGTTATATTGCAGCCACCACTACAGAATGCTCCAGAGTCCAGCCCGACTGGTTTCAGTCCTACAGCATCCCCTGAAGGCCACAGGACACAGGCCTTCAGACTCCTTTTCTCTTTGTGCCACCGTTTACTTTGCTAAAACTAGCTCTCCTTCCCTCTGCCAGAGAGGAGAACTTGATTGACTGTAGCTTTAAATCACCAGTGGTCTGGCTTTCTTTTCAAATGCTGCTCTGAAAATTAATCTCTTTCAGGTTGATAAGACCAATTTCAAGCAGCAGGACATCCTGCAGTGAGCTCCTCCTTGATTTTCATAGTATATCTGATTTGCCCAGGATTTCGTTTTTTATAGCCTGCTTTATTCTTCGAGTTTTAGAAATTCTCCTATGAATCGAGTTGTACAATTGATTTATAATACATAATCATTTTTCTACCATGGATTACAGAAATTGTGGCACTTTATTCTGCAATTTTAGTTGTGCTGAGCACCTTCTTCTGCTATCATGTTTTATAGACAATAATGTTAAAATATTGTTTGAAAGTATTATCTTTTGGTGATGAGTAATTCCAGGGTCGTGCAGCATCAATTTCTATAGAAATTCTAAAAGCAAAAAGGATAACGGCATAGGTAGAATTGCTCAATAAACAGAATTTGATATAGATGGGGCATAAGATCTTCCACTCTGTGTTAAGTGCCATTCATTAATGATGAATGTAGAAACACAGTCCCCTACAGACTGGTGTCACATAAGTATCCACTATGAAGCCTTTTACATCTTCCCTTTCACTTCTTAAGTGCTGACCAAAATCCTGTGGTGGAAGGAGAAACAATGTCCCTGATAAAATGTTAAGGCTATTGGCATATGTGATGTGTTGCAGGGGAATCACATATGATATCTGAATATAGATTGCTACTGCTACCAACATGAGCAACAACTGTACATTGCATTACTTAAAGTGGGACCCATGACTGCTGGGTACTGCAGTAATGTTTCTTTTTTCAAAGGCATTTCTTATACACAAAACTGAAAAAAACAATTCCCTTCCCAAAGTGTTTGTGTCATAAACAAAATGTGTTTATTCTTTTCTGTTGCTACATGAGAAATGTTGAGCTTTCAAGAGTAGCTGATGTGGCAATATTCACCTAAGCAACCAGAAAATTATAGCCTAGGTTATTCTAGGAGGGACTTTGTGCAAAACTAACTACTCAGGTATTCAATCTGATGAACAGCTATAATTTGCAGCGATAGTGATAAGTGTGGGAGATCCTGTCAAACACTGTACAAAGACTGTCTGCACTCCTCAGGCCTGGTTGCAGAGATGTAGTGCCTATTTTGGAGAAGAAAAGATGATAAAACTCTTGGCAAATCAGGGAGGAGTTCATCAAGAACATGAAAGGTTGTTGGAAAGGAGAAGGGAATAACGCTTTTCTTCCTGTCCATTACTGATATGGCAAGACAAAGTACTTATAAACTACAGCCTCAGAATTTAGTTTGGCTGATTTTTTTTTTTTTTAATGGCAAGGATGTATGCTTTGAGTGCTCAAAATTTCTCAAAATAACTTTGGTAGAAATCAGGGCTAGAATACATAATGCTGCTCCTGCTTTTGAACAGATGATGAATTAGATGAAGCCTGACCTCCTGTGTTTCTGTACAGATACATGTTACAGTGTCTCTCTTGTTGCTGTCATCACATCTCCCACCAGGAATGGAGTAGGCATTCTGCCTCTCATCAGGCAAAGCCTCATAACCCTGAGATTTCATGTTTTGTTGAAATAGGGCTTCTTTAAAGACATGGGTGCTAAATAAATTTATTTTCTTAACTGACTGCCTTGGGTTAGGTTCTAAATCCATATTTCCATCATCTGACGAAAACATCTTTCACACCTGTTGAGTGTTTACCAGTTTACAAAAGACATAAAGATTTTATTCTAACATATCAAATACATTTCTGGGTAAGCTGGCAGGGGAGTGGTGATAAAATATTTGTTTGACTTTTTTTTTTTAAATAGTAATTTGATGTAGCTGTAGAGCTGTAATACTAATGTGACTGTAGCTGAAAGGGCCAATAACAAAATCATTGCCCCAGTCCATTCTTGCAGTGTTTTTCTTTGTTCTTGTTGCCTGAAATTAAAAGCTAGTATATTTAAGCACAGAAGAAACAATGTAAGTAAGCTTAAGGTCTGTCTCATCTCCTAAAATTGAAAGGACAGTCAGCTGAAGCTGGCTTCACAGGTTCCCAAATTATTTCCTCACTCTCAGCCATGTTACCTTATGAATTTCAGATCTGGGTATTTTTGTGTGCTACAAGGCATTTGTCTGCTGGTCCAGGACAGTAAGTATGTGGTTATTTGTGCATTTTTAGTGCATGTATGATGAAAAGTCTATGGATTTTGTGCAAAGTTACTGCAATCAAGGTTTGCTCTGGCTATCCTGGTTATTGAAAATGAAAGTATAATATAACATGTGCTTTTTACGCTGGCTGTGGAGGACTTGTGTGGTGTTTTGAGACAGAGAGGGAGGTGCCCCAGAGCCTAGGTATTTGGTAGGCCAGCGGAGGGAGAGACCTCAAGTACCCTGCAGCAGCCCTGGCCCAAGCTCTGTTCCATAGAAAACAGACCAGAGACACCTCTTTGTTCAGCAAGTGGAGGTAAAAAAAAATAGCTGGGTGTCTGTAGAGAGGTATGGAACAGCTGCGGGACACCAGTGTGGGTTTGTGCCTATTCCTTGAGAAGACCCACAAGAAAACAGGATAGTGCAAATCAGGAGTTGCTCTGTCTTGTTCCATTAATTTCTTTAGGTGTGTTATTTTCCCTCCCTGGATTTTAGCTATCTAGAAGTCAAGCAACTCATCTGAACTAATTTATTTGTCCAAACCGTTTTTATATACAGGGAAGAATGGCGAACACTTTCTCAAGTGATCCCAGCTCTCTGCTTTTTAGATATCTACCTTTGAAGCAGGAGTACAGGGCTCTGCCCAGTGACCCTGTCTTGTCCTTCATTTTCAGGTGGGTTCAGAAATTCCTTTGATAAAGAAGTTTCACAGCCTCTGTAACACATGGCAAAAGTGTGCAGTTGTCCATACTGCAAATGGCCCCTCTTGCTGGAGCAGTGATTGTTTTCAGTGCAGCAACCAGCACTAGAAAAGCTAATTGCTACAGCCAGGAAAGGAAGAGTGTGATTTTGCTGGGACAATGTGTGTTACAGGAGTAAGGAACCAACCCAACCTCCTGGAGGGATGTAGGATGTTCAAACTCAGAATAAAGAGAATTAGCTGATAATATCGGGTCTGGTTACTTAGAATTCAGATTGTATTTGTGTATTTAACTTCTTGTGATGTACTTTCACAGGATTTTATATTTTTGACAGTCAGCCCACCATTGTGTATGATG
The DNA here is from genome assembly GCA_024734555.1 of Trochalopteron elliotii. NCBI lineage: Eukaryota > Metazoa > Chordata > Aves > Passeriformes > Leiothrichidae > Trochalopteron > Trochalopteron elliotii. The sequence goes on from JANPWX010019995.1 coordinate 11,991, forward strand.
AGGAGTATGATCAAAACCTAATGCAAGGTGTCTTTCTTCCCTTGCAAGTCATAACAATAGTACTTATTAAACTGAGATTTTACACAAACACATCAGTTAGACATCTTGTAGAAATCTTGATAATAGCATCAAGATGTTATTTTATATGAAGAGCATGAAATCCTGTCAATATGATCAAACTAATAGTAAACTGTCACAATTTTTCAAGAGTTGTTCAGAACAGATGTGCAAGCATCCTGTATCCAGCTTCAGTGATTCATGTTGTCCTGAGCCATACAACTATGTGTTGATGGTGACAACAAGTAATGACTAGGAGGAGCTTTTTCAGGCCCTGATTAAAGAATTTTTAAGTGCTTTTAAGGACGCGTTGAGTTGTATTCTTTTCCAGGAGGGTATTTGAATGGGATTTAATCCTATGCTCAAGCACTTTTTCTGAAAGTGGTTGTCTTCTGGAATCAACTTTCATTTCCATTTGTGGTTTAGTGACAGCCCCCACCTGGGTTTGAAATGAGGTCATTTGGCCTGAAAGGTGGGGGTAAAGGTATCTAAGTAGCTTTCATGGAGACTTACTCTGTTGCCTATAGCTACTTTCATCTTAAATAAGGAAGTGTGGCATGTTTGTATTCACAAATCCCGTTGTGCAATGTTCTGTCTCAATTGGGACTGTCTGTGTCTCCATATTAATTCTCAGAGCAGCTGCAATTTCCTCCATTTCATGCAAATTAGCTTCAGCCTTAAAGCTCCTGGCAGGTCGCCAGCCTAGCCCTCTTTGGCAAAATTTGGATTCATCAGTGGAAGGGTATTAGCCTTTTCACTTTAAAGGCCTTTGTTTAGGCAAATATTTCACTATTTTAAAGGCAAATACTTAAGAAAATCTCTATCTTTTAGCCAGATGCATTCTTTACCCACTAGAACAGTCCTAAAGATAGTTAGATAAACCACCAATAACTAAAATAATGGTATGTATTCTTACTGCTTATCTTGAACTTTGCTATAAATGCCAGTGCACCAGTGCCATTAAAATGCATGTCAGGAATTTTCCTTGACTGCCTCTATGCAGCCTTTTAAGATCATTTAACTACATAATGACTTTTAAAGATATTCTTTTTGAAATGGAGGGGCTTTTTTGCAAAGCCGAGTTGAAAAAGGTCTTCCACAGATTTTGAATTTTAATTCCACCTGATTGTTTTGAAAAGTTAAACTTCTTAGTTTTCACAATGATTTTGTGTTTTAGTGTGTCCTGCAGTTATTCTGAGAATATTTTTACCTTTTATATCATTATGAATACTCTCATAGTTTTTTTGTTTTGTGCTGGATATATGCTATTCTTCTTAAAAGTCAGATTTAATTTTTTTTCTGTAAAGATAATAAGGGTATTAAATTCTTCCTCATTCTATTCTCTTCACAAGAACAACGTTTCATAGATTTCCCAGGAACCCATTATTTAAATTCTAGTTCTACCTGAACAGTGACAATAAAACAGCATGAAAGGTTCTGGGTTCATGGTGTGACACTGGCTTTGAATTTAATTAGGTAGCAAATAAGATTTATCTTTTCCAGATATCACTGCCATATAGTTTCTTGGCTGTTAAGATTCAAAATGTGTTTGTCCTGTATCATCAATAGACTTAGAAATCCTGCAGGAGAAAAATAGATCTGTGGTTCCACTTGTGCAAAAGTGTTATTTTTACCTGGTACTCTTATGTCCAAAAACCCTCTAAATGGAGTTCCACAGATATTGCCAAAATCACCATCTCAAGAAGCTGTTTATCATTGGAATGAGTGAGTTTTCTTTTTCTTACTACTGTTGACGTGCAAGGTGATAAGAACCCAGGCTGTTTGTAATAACTCAAGTGTTTCCCATGGCTAGTATTTAGAAAAATACCACCATATTTGCACTCTAGTGACTGGAGGAACTTTGCTACTGACTGTCTCCTTCTTCCTGCAGGCATTGACCAAACTCTCATAAAACTCCTGATTTTTAGGCACTTTAAAACTCTTGTTTTATGCACTTTAATCATATCTGTTGTTACCTCCTCTCATAGATAAACTGTGTCAATAATTTCAATTTTTTTATTCTGTGGCCTTCTCTGAGTCTCTGTAGTTTCTTTCTGTCCCTGGTCAGCCATGGAGAGCCCTCTGGGCACCCAGGAATGAAGACACCTGCTCTGCCTTGAGACTGTCCTGCATGATAGAGGAATGTAGTGCTTTTGTTTTGCCAACTGGGAGATATGATTTTGGGAGAAAAGGGCAAAACAGGCCCTAACTCAAGGCAAACAGATAGATTTTATTAACACACACCAAGGAAAAAGAAAAGGAAGGAAAATGAAACCTTCAAACACCTTCCCCCCTACTACAAACTGTTTACTTTCCCACACAACATAGAGAGAAAACTATGATTTTCAGTCAGCTGCAACCATTTAAACATAATATTGCATCACTTTGGGAGAAGAGTGCATGGCCACTGCAGCCCCTGGCGCAAGGCCAGCACTGCCGATATACAACGTAAAACCACCACAAAGAATTATATAGATATTCATTCTTCGAGGATAGACTGAACTTTTGGGAGTAATACAGGAAAGCATGGCTTTTTTTACAGCAAAATATGGTTAGCTTTTGAGGCTGCTGTAGCTGGAGTCCTGGCTGGATGCTTTAGGTGGTTGGACTTTTAGAAACATTTCAATGACCGTGGGCAGGGAGTAGTTTTACTTGTGCTGGAAAATTGGTTGTTTATCTTTTCATAAAGTGAAGAGATAAGCATTCCAACTTTTTAGGGACACTGAAATACCCATTGTGACTAGTCACAGCCAGCAAACGTTACATCCACAAGGTGATGGATGTCTCTCTTTGAACAATTTAAAAGAGGCTGAAAACTTGTGTTATTTGAAGTCTTGTAACGCTAAAAAGCACACTTTTGCCTGCACAAGGGAAGAATTTGATTGGAAGTACTATCTCAACCAAAATCAAAGTTGTCAGATCATAAGCTCTTTGAAGGTTCACCTTTAAATCATGATATGTTTTAAAATGAATATTTGCTTACCAGGCAAATGATTTAACTGGGAATTAGGCAGTGGCTTGGTTACTAATGGTATTACTTTGATTACAAAGAATCAGAGTTTGATTTTAACATTACAGAATTTCTCAGACCTGAAACACAATTGTTGATGTGGTTTCTCAATGTATTTTGTGTATGTAAAAATCTTACTAATGTAAATCCTATTAATGTAAAGAATTGAATAATTCCCTAGGGCTTTGCCCAAATGTTGTTATTGTGCATGTCTATTGGTACAACTGACCTTTATTTTGAATGCTGGGAATTTTCACAGTATAAATAGTCCTCCAGCTAATTACTGATTGGAGTGAAGTTCCAAGGCATTTTTTTAAGTTACTTTTTTTTTTAACACAACATTTCTGTGATCAGGCAGAGGGAAGGATGTGGCAGAAGCAGTCTGAAAGCAGTAGCACAGATAAGCACATAGGACAGGAATGTCTTAAACCAGTTTTGCCTGCAAGTTTGAGTCATGAAGTTGTATCCTGGAGTTTGATCTAACTTAATCTCAGGCTGGGCCTGGGTACAGGACCAGCGCTCCATACCAGAGTCCTGGCACTCCAGATCTTGTTGTGCAGACATAATTCTGCTCTGTGTTCTTTGTATGTCATTGTTACTTGTTAATAAAAATAAAAGCATTGTCCCCAGAATGTCCAAACCACTCAGATCTACTGAAAGAAGCTGGTCATGTCTAAAACAGGTGACGGGTTGCCATAGGGAGGTGCTACCAAGGGCCTTACGGCATCAGCTAGATTTAACTTAATAATTCTGCAGTCCTTTCCTCCTGTAAATTTTAAACTTTTACAGGTAGTAAATTTTGCTTTTTAGTAGGCAATACCACTATTTGAACTAAACTAGGGGGTACTCTTGCCTGTGCTGCTTGTTATCAGCAAGATTTAGTGGAACATTCGGCTGTCAGATGGTAATTTCTTGTTTTGATTCTCTCACACAAATTAAATGGGACACTCAGTGCTTGAGACTGCACCAAATGGAGTTAAATCTGCAACCATCTGCTGTTAATAAGAAAACCCAAACCCATCAGCACTGCCTGTACATGTTAGCTGTGTCCAAAATTTGGGATAGTCTGGAGAAAAAATGCCTAATTTAAAGACCTGCCTGCTAGGCAGATCTGAAAGGAGAAGTCATACATGTGTACAGCTGCCTCTTGTGGTCCAATTGACTTCTTGCTTCTGAGTTACTTGTATAGCCAAAAAGGTGCTTTGGGAAGGGAATTGGCCACCACTGGTACAGTGGCCTATCTCGGCCATGTGGTGCAGAAACATGAATTACTGGACCAAAATCTTGCCAGTGACAGCAATGGGATATGATCAGGGATGATGCTCTACACCTGGCTCTGCGCCTTTTACCATTGAATCTACATGAAGGAAACTGAGGTGTCTTGGCAACCTGCACTGTTCCCTGTCTTCTGAAGAATGGCTTTCATCTAAGATGTTATAGTCGTGATGCACGTTAGAAAATCTCTACACACAAAACGTACATGCCAGAGTTGTAGTTGTCCCCGAGACAAGTAGTTTTTTTCCTAACAATTGTTTGTAAATACTTGCTTTTATTTTAAAATGTCTCTGGGCTGCATTTGGAATTCTCCAAATGACAAGCAAGAGTCAGAACTATCAGCTTTCCTGAATGTGATCATTAATTTATGATGCCTGCACCATATGGGGATATTTCATGCTACAAAGGAAAGTAGGGAAGATCTCTTTTTAATTAGAGGGCTAGGAAAAAAAATCACTTCATGGAGCAAAGTGTACTTAGAGGTCTTAGCTGAGCTTTTAAGTCCATTTGATGGAACCATCAGACATATTTACCAGCCTTGGTCCTTGGAGGTGAGTGTTTGCTCAGAGGTCTGGGACTGACTCCTCAAGAGGCTTGCACACTGCAGGTACTCAGTATAAATTCATATGCATCAAGCTCTCAGACAAAAACAAGTGTGGAGGAACCTGCATCCTGGATATTTACACAATGCACCTCAATTGCCAGAGAACAGAGGAGGTCTGTTTGAGAGCTTTACATTGCCAATCCTTTACGTGGCTGGAATTGATCATTTTAAGAAAGGGAGCGGTGAGATGAGAGGAGTGGGATGGTTTATGGCAAAGTTCCTTTAGTGTTTGAGAAATGGAGAAATTTGGATGAATTGCACTTTTCAGCCAGGACTTGCTGCCATCCATCTCTCAGTTCCTTAAGAGTAACTAGGATTTGTGCAGTGAGTGCAGCTTGCTGCCAGAAAATCTCAACTTTTGTTAATGTATAGGCATTCATCATCTGCTGTTCATTAACACACATATTGCTAATGCCTGGCAATGGAGCGAACATTTTTCTAGAGTGGGGTCGAAAAACCAATTATTCACCATATGGTGGCCGACTCAGCAACAATTGTTGAAGCCATGGAAGCAAAAAGAAGTTGGCTGGCTGATTTCTTTGGACAGTTTGCACAGTGATGACTCTCTTGACACATGCCATTCATGTGGCCGCTGCATAACAGATGGGCTGAGGCTGGGAACTGTGGAAAAATCATGGCAGAGATCTGGTGGCAGCCTCTGTCTTTTTATCCTTCAGAATGACTTTGGGTCACATGGGCTGTGAAAATAACAAGTAGGGGATTGTGCTCTAAGGATTTCCCTGCTTCTTTCATAAAGCCAGAGCGTAATTTTGACTGCCTTTTCGTATTTTGTTTATTAAAGGGATCAGGGTTTTAGATGAAAGAGATTACTTGGTTTGTGGTAGGGGGCTGTGCTGTGCCCATGACACTCAGCTCATTGTTAGCAGGAAAAATGCTGGCAGTTTGATAAGGGATAAGAAAATGGAGGGGTTTTAAATTAAAATTTAAATTACTCCTTATTTGCTCTTTTCCCATTTTTAAATCTCACATACGCAAGTTTAGATAAGAGCTGGTTTAGATTCAGAATACTCAAACCTGAAACAAGTTAGTGTTTTTTACCAAAGGAGCTTAGTATAGGAGGGTAAGATTAATTTGAGCATGCTGCCATTGCAACTTGTGTACTTTCTGGATTTCATATCATCCAGACAGTGCCTGAATGGGGAAGGCATTGAAAGTTTCCATGCAGAGATTTTTTGAGCTTTAGTATCATTAAAAATAAAATTGGGTGGGTTTGAACTATCTGCAAATTAAATTTTAATTGATTACAGTAAATTGTGTTAGTTGAGAATTTTCTCATGTCTTCTTTCACAGGAGTCAGGAAGAAGAGTTAACAAGCAATGAAGGTATTGCCAGATCCCTTCTGAAGCTGCACAGTCTTGCCAGATGATGCTGGTAATACTGGTTGCAGAACATGGAGGGTGGGAAAGGACAAGTGAAGTGAAACACTGTGCATGAAACTGCCCAGCATGAGGGAGAGCTTGTAGGTGAACCATTCACAGACATTTGGGATTTGTCAGGAGCAGCATACAAAGTTTCTCAAGTGAAATGTGGTATGTGAGGTCTTGATTCAAGATTATTGTTATGTAAGCATTCATCACTTTCATATTTTGCATAAACATACACAGGACCTCCTCTCCCCCTGCTGCTCCATCCTCTTCCCCCTCTCTCCAAAAATAAAAGCAGAAAGAAATGAAGAAATCTTACAAGGTCAACTTGAAGCAATATTTTACAATTCACTGGGTTTGAAACTTCTCTTTATAGGCAGAAAGGTGCATGTGCCTTGTGGCATTACACTCTCTGCTGCTCATAAGCAGCATTGTCTGTTCTGTATCTGTGTGTCACAGAGATGACACAATGACACAAAATCACAGAATATTCTGAGTTGGGAGGGACTCACAAGGATCATCAAGTCCAACTCTGAAATGAACAGCCCATATGGCAAACTCATGACCTCGGCATTGCTGCTGAGCAGGCTGTCAAATGAACACCATTCATGTGGCTTCCAGGGTCCTCACATCAACTCCCATTTTTCATTCTTACATATCAAAACCAGGCCTCTTGATTCCAGAGGTGGGATCTGCTGCTCTTGCAGTGTTGCTCATAGGGAGCTTCTGTGCAAGCTGACATTTGATGGAGTTGTGCAAGTACACACAGAGCATGTTGAGCAAACAGAAAATAATGTGTTTTTATCTTGAATTATCCTGTTGCTATTTTCTGCAGGTGAGGCAGTAAATAGGACTATTTTTCATTAGGGCATGATACATTTCCATAGGTTAGCAGGGGAGCACATTTTATTATCTCTACCTGCTTTGTGAGGAGGAAGCTCACTAGCTCATAATGCTGCCAGCAGTGATTATTTCTTCTGGAGAGAGGAATAAGCCAGTGTGTTTTATGTGATGAACCTCCTAATCAGCTTTTTTTGCCCAGCAGTGGTCTGAGAAAGCACATTTGAGGATATGCTGCATTCCCCTTGGTCCTGTCATGCATTTCCTGCATTTCTAGGCTCTTGTGGTCTCCTTGGTGCATGACGGCTGCTCTTTTCCTCAGTCAGTGCATATCCCAATTCTCAGTGATTTCCCTGTCTGTGTTAAAGACAAGGAATACTTCTGTTTTTAGCCAGAGGTCAGTCCAGCAGATTAGGATCACTATCCAACAGATGCTCCAGAACATCTATGTCTCAGTGCACTGCAAGTGTTAGACTGCTAGACAGAGGGCTGGATTTTCAGATCACAGCTTCTCCTTAGCCTTGGAGGTAATGCCAAACTCCCAGTGCCTCTTCAGGTGTTCCTCCATGTGTGCTCCACCTGCTTCCCATCTGAGGCTGCAGAGTTCTCTGCTCACCTGGCTGGAAGATGACCCTCACATTTTGGGTAGAGATTTGAAAAGAATTCTAATAATTGCAATTTATAACCTTGAATGCCTGCCAAACATAATGGACAACAGTCTCTTTTTCCATGAGAAAAATTGATAGGCAGTTAAATCATTTATTATTAGGAAACTTTAACAGAATTCCTAAAGCCTCAAGTGAGGTGTTAAAGGCATTTTACAAAATTGGAGAGAGGAGAAGGTGACATGAAAATGTATCTGTATACACATTTACACTTAAAGATGTGAGATACATGCATACACACTGCCATGCTATTTTCCAGACATGAAGATAAACAGGAATAGCAAAATAATTTATTTTAAAAATAAAAGGTACATATTAACAACATTGTGTCACAAAGAGCAAAGGTAAGGAACCTGAGTATAAGAGCAGTTCTTTTTTAGAACACCAAATGTAGTCCCAAGACAATGATGGAGAAACATTACCAAACCGATTTCTTCATAAAGTGCTTCTAATCCAAATAGTGATTTTGAAGTGATTTCTCCATGTAAAACTACTCATCTCTTTGTCTATTCTTAGGCTCATTTATGAGTGTTTTATTAAAATACGGGGGGGTTTTTTTCAGCGAATTCAGTAAATTGTAATCTGTTCCTCATCTGCTTTTGAAATACATTAAGCATGTATACATTAAGCAATTTTTAGACTTTAAAATCTCAAAAATGGTTTGGAATGAACAAGGTAAACAGCCCAAATATTGGTGTCCTAGATTATGTTCCAGTTACAAAAGAAAAATTAGTTCATCTCTGTGTTAATAGCTAATGAGATTTCAAATGATACATTTTTTCTTTTGTAATCACCTGGAATAATACACATTGTGGGAAAGACAGGATTTAATATTTTGACTGCTTTGCTTGGAGTGCTCAGAAGATTGAAGTTTGGCATAAATATTCCTCAAATCAAAATTTTGCTGCTGATTGTTCAGGTTCCTACATGAACTAGAGAATTAGGATGGGTTGTACAACATTTCCTTATTTGAAAAATAATTTGTTTCTGTGCTCTGATACTTTTGCTATTCATGGTACAGTTTTGGGTTTAAAGTGTGTTTCAGAAGAACCTTATCAAAGTGTTCAGATGATGATAGATAAGCATAATGTTTTTGGTTTATGAATGAAGGCAAGTTGTAGGGAAAAGCTTTGAGGGTTCTTTTCTTGAACTAAATTACAAACACACAGACACTGAAATGTAGGGTTTAAGTTTAACTTTTGATTAGCTCCCTCCTATGCAACCAACAAGACAAGACCTTTGAAGCCCCAGATACAATGAAAAGCTTTCTTTTTTGTCAAGACACGAGATCTGCTATGACCTTCATATTGGGAACTGGTGAATACTTGCCTAGCAAGAAAAAAGTTTCTATAAAATGCCAAAAATTATGGTTACAGAGCAATGCAGCCATTTCTGGCTAAGTCCTGGAGCCCAGACTTTTCTACTTCATCGAGTTCTCCTAAATTGTGGCACAGTCCTTTGCTGAGCTGATGGACTCACACACTTGGATAGGATGTACTATTTATTCTGTTGCTAGGGTGAAATGCAACTCACTTAAGAACCAGCTGAATTGTGTTGCTCTCATCCTTGTTTAATACACATCTTATGTATATTATATGAATCAAAGTGGCTTAAATAGGAGATTAATGAGGGATGTGTGGTGATTATATGTGCCCGTAAATGTTAGGTCGCGTATTTAAATTCTTGTTGTATGTATTTTTTTAAGTCCATTTACATAGAGAGTAATAAATCATTGCTCAGAATATAGGGATTTTTTTTCTGAGAAAAACATACTAAATACTTTTTGAATTAGGCTTGTTTCAGCTTTGTCAGTCTTGTTTGCTAAATCATCACAGATGTTTATTCGATGTTTTGGCTTTGCTACCATCTCCAACATGCTGAAGTGGTCCATGAACTCAATATGGTTGAGTTATGTGGGATGTATCCCACTGCCATTCTCCTGTCACACATTAGCAGTTTCAGGGTAGAAAAAATGAAAAGGGAAAAATATAAAATTTTATTTCTCTATTTCCCACTATTTTCTTTGTTCTGTAAAGTTTTCTCTACCTGTTATGTTAAAGCAGATGGTTTAAATGGGAGATTAAGCAAGGATTTTACAGCCCCTTCCTTTGGGAATCTCAGGCAAAACTCCTGTCCATTTCTCAGAAAGTGGATCAATCTGAATTTTATTTTACTTAGGTTAGGGTTGGAGAGCAAACCTCCCTGTTGCTAGTTATCATTTTTCTTAGAGGAAAATTTTTCGAAAAACTAGCACTAACCACTGAATTTCAGATGGTCAGAAGAGACCTCAGGGTGTCTGGGAAGCCACAGATGCGTATATTATATTGTATTATATTATGTATAAAATCTAACAAATATATGTGTGTACATATTATACACATATAATATACAATTATATAAAACGTTAGAGATTATGTATATAATTTATGTACTTGTATATTAATCCTGACTAATCTGTGTCATGGGCTGGTGAAGGCCTGCAGAGGTGGGGTCTCTGCAACTCCCTCAGGCAGTGTAACCCCATTGCACATATCCTCCTTGCATGGGTCTCTTTTAAGGGTTTGCTGCTGCACTTGAAGTTGGTTTAGCTTGGAACCCTGCAAGACTTGGGTTTCAGGCAGCAGAGTCTGCCAGTCAGAGCTCAGAGCATGCTGCTTCACATTAGCTGAAGCACAAGTAGGGGTATTTCTTCTACTCAAATAAGGTTAGCCCCATTACTGTGCTGTCAGTACCTCTGTGGTCTCATGAACCTATGCTCCTCCTAATGCTGCCAAATCATTTGCAGTTATTTGAACTGATCACCCCTACACAATTTTCATTTTATGTCCATGTCAGCATTTTTTATAATTTTGTCAAGTGTACCTAAAGAAGATAGATGATAAACAGGTCTTGTGGTTTTCTTCTCTTTGCCAGGGAGTGTGCAATACCATTCCATTTACAGTAACATTCTCTGCATTTTGCAAAGACTGGATGATGAATTAGCCATGGATATGAGACCAACTTATGCTCTGTGACTCTGTGATCGTGTGCTTCAATGTTGCTGAAAGTTGACAAAAACTCAAGAAGAAAGACTGGGGAGCAGATTTAGTATGATAAGAGGAAGGGATATCAGAAAAAAATTTGAGATGGTTTTATAGATAGCTTGAGTGTAGATCTATACATATATCTACCAATTAAATAGAAGAGGTGCTTCTGGTAGGTTGATTTTATTTACTGTGTAGACAAACTTGCCAAACACATGCTGGACAGTGGGATTGACAAAATGACAGAAGTGACAACAGTGACAAAAGCAGGAGTGAGTTGAATTTCCTAATGGTCTAATTGATAGTGGTACCCATATGGCCCAGCAGAATGAGAATATAAGTATTTGTGCTCTGCATATTTCACATGTAAAAAGATTTAGTTTTGGCCCATCATAGTTCAGCCAATAAACATAATTTTCTTTTCTCCATGCAACTTAGTTCTCATGCACACTTGCAACACTCTGTCCTACAAACTTTACATGTATGGGCAGACACAAGCATGTAGATTTCATAAGTATCAAAAAATTCTGAGCTTATTGGTAAAACTGTGTGATATGGCTGAAGTTGCAAGACAGGAACCTAATTTTCTCTGGTCACTTAGTGCAGATGATAATTTTCCATAATCCAAATGTTGTTTCTGGCACTTACCATGTCCTTGGAAATCCTTATGAACTATACTGTGGGGAAAAAAAAATCAAACAAACCAGAAACTTGAAGAAAACTCTGATCTTGAAGGGAGCAACCACTTTTTCCCTGGCCTACTAATGAAAATTGTACATGCTTTTGTTTTTTTTGGAGGAAGAAATTGATCTTTCTCAGAGATTGGAAGATGCTATTGACAGCTGGGATGTGGATGTAGTGGCTCTTCTGTGTAGTTATCTAATTTTTGTTCTGAGAATGCTACACAAAGTCAGGCACTCACTAATGCAGCAAAGAACCCAGTGCCAAAGCAAATTCCAGGTTTTAACACGCAATCAGTTCTGTGGCTCAAGCAGGGAAGTAACTTATGCCTAGATTTGTTTTCCATGCACATTTGTCTATTTGGCCGCTCCTTCAGTCTTTGAACAAATGCTGTTTTGCAATGGAGAATCTGACCCAAACATTCTAATAATATTGGAAATATTTATTGCATGGGATGTTTGGGTTTGCCTCTGGGTTTTTATTAAGGTGACCTGAGTGAAGGCATTTTTTATGGTTGTGTTATTTGACTGGCACTTGAAATGTAGGTGGGAGCCTTGTTTGTGGTGGCAGGGACCACTGAGCTCTGTTTTTAGCCATGGAATGTGGGAAGAGCTGTCGCCAGGAGTGGATTGAGAAGGTAGTGACCAAACCTATCCTTTGTTCCTGGCAGACACACATGGAGGTAAGAACAGTAATGACCAGGAGCACCATATCTGCTACTTGATTTTAGGAGAGAGCTTTTGGAAACAGGGAGCCATAAGAAAAGTTTCTGAGAAGCATTTCTGGACTCAGGGAGCCCAGCCATGCATCCAGGGGCTTTGTCACAAAGTGGTAGGCACTTATCTGCTGCCACATCAGCACTACTGGAGAAGCCTCAATGAGCCCCACTGCTGCAGCCCCCTGGTTGGAGGGGCTTGGGGCATCAGCCAGGTTCAGCCTTGGTTACACAAAATGCTTGTGAGTATTCCAGTGCTGTTCCTCTTCATTGTTCCACAGTTAAATAAATAGTCTTCCATAATTTAAAAAAGGGAAATTTTACATAAATTTAATATTCAGATTTTCCTTTCGAATATGTATCTGTACAATTCTGTTGTACGTTGAGCAATTATTAAAACCAAAATGACCAATAAATAATGTTTCCGGCTTCTAACTGTTTAGTGGGGCAGAAAATGATTGGAAAGCCAGTATTTGTTCAGTGAACAAAGGAGTTAAACTATTTAATTTACCTAAATGAATGAACACCGACAATGGAATTTTCCTGTCATCTATTAATTTTACTAAAGAGACCTCTAAAAATGATTGTAACAGTTTTTCCCCTTCCATGCCATCTAAGGGTCAGACTGTGAATGTCATATACTGACAAACAGTTGCTGATATAAGTAATACGACTGACATTTAATTGGTGTAACCTCACTGGCATTATTTTCATGACTACTGAAGGATCAGTAAGTCAAAGTAAGTCAAACTCAAAGATTTTAGCCTGCTGCATTGTATCCTTTTTATTTCAATTTTCAGATGCTTTCACGAGTGGACAAGGTAACAGTGAGCCTCAAAACTGGAGCGTTGCTGACTGCCCATTAGTAATTAGTCAACATGAGAGCTATTATGGAGTTCTAACTTACAGGAAGAGCTGCTGTTCAACCTAATTAGTACAGATTATTAGATTAATATTTAAAATAATTATTTTAAACTAAGTTAACATTTAAAAATTATTTTAATTAAAGTAGCCACCCTACTTGGAGTTACAAGACTGTATCTATTATCTTGTATTCTTTCTCCTCTGCCTCTGTGCAGAATTGCTGAGGAGGAGGAAGAAGAGAAGAACTGTTCAAAGTGGTCACTGCATTTGTACCAGTTGCCGGCTTTGAGGCATGTTCTGAAAGTAACATGTTTTGACAGATTTTTTTAAAGCATTTTGCCCCCTGTTTTGGGAGATGATGGATGCACCATACAGATGACCTTAACTCACGGCCGCATGCTAATATTCAGAGCCGTGCTTTTGTTTGTCTGCAACAATGGCTGTCATTAAGAAAGCTGAGTTTGCCAATATGCCCCCCTGTCCCAGCGCCGGGCCCTTCCTGATTGGGCACTGGGAAGCATCATGTGCCTTTGACTGAAATGACATGGAAGATGTATGGTCTGAGTGCTGTCCTCAGCACCACTGCTGTGATGTGAAGAAAACCACGCTGACCCAAACAGACCTGTGCTCAAACAATGTCACACCAAACGAAGACAACATATTGGGAAGAAAAATGCTTGTAAACTGTGTGTGCTGGAAGATGTATTGGCCAGGCGGCCATAGGGCAATCTTTGAACTATTGAAATCTTTAGAAATATTGTTTAGTTCTTGAAGAATACTTACAAACCTAATTAATCAAGCATAGATGGTTATTTTCATTCTTTACATACTGCTTCATTTTGGGACAAGAATAGGGCTGTCACATTTATTTTGTTGACCACTTCCCAGGTGCTTGCTGGCAAAAACAGAGCTTGAACATGCATTTCCACAGCAATCCTCAAATAACAGAATTAAGGCCAGGAGCTCTTCCTGGCCTTCTCCT
>JANPWX010019997.1:0-20464 GCA_024734555.1 Trochalopteron elliotii
AAACCCCAAATGCCCAAATCACAGAAACCCCAAATCCTGCAATCCCATAATCCACAAATCTCATAATCCCTGTACCCCCAAATCCTCAAATCAGAGAAACCCCAAATCCCAGAATCCCAAAATCTCCCAATCTCAGAATCCCAAAATCCCCCAAATCCACAAATCTCATAATCCCTGGATCCCAAAATCCCCAAATCACAAAACCCCCCAATCCTGGAATTCCAGAATCCCCAAATCCCCAAATCCCAGAGCTGCAGCTCATTCTGGCTCACCTGCATGGCTCCGCGCTTCCCAGAAATCTACGAGAAGATTAAAAATTCCGTTTTTTATAGAGGAATTCCACACTTCCCCCCAGAATTCCCATTTAATCCCCTCCCAAATCCCGGGAATTTGGGTACTCCCGAGGTTTTCCAGCCTTACCCAGCTCGGCTTTCAGCTGACCTGAAAGGAAAATGGGATTTTCCCGTTACTTTTCTGGAATTTTCCCGCTTTTCCCTCCCAGTTTTTCCCATCAGAACAACCCCCGAATGCGGAATAGGATGAAATTCCTCTCCCTGGATTAATCAGCTCCAGGTTCCAGGGATAATGTGGATAATTACCGGAATTCCCAGTTTTATTTTTCATAAACTTGGGGGAAATGCAAATTCATGGAATTTTGTGTTTTCTTACCGAAGCGTTCCTTGAATTCGATTTTTGCTGGAAAGAAAAAGCAGGGAATGAGTGATGGGAAAATTCCATGGAAAAATGAAAATATCAGTGGGAAAGGAATTGGAGAAAAGAGGGAAAAAGGAGAAAAAAGGGGAATAAAGGGAGAAAAAAGGAGGAAAAATGAGGGAAGAAGGGGAAAAAAATTGAAGGAAATGGGATTTACCTGCTCGTTTCTTGGCTTTTTCTTCATCTGGGAATTCCGGGTGTGGAATCAAAGGAATAACAGGCAGAAATATTAATTTTAATTTTTAAAATAATGGTTATTAATAATGTTCATTAATATTTGTTATTGATGTTGTTTGAGGGTTCCTTTCCAAAGGGAAGGAGAAAGGGAAAAAGGGAAAAAAGGGGAAAAAGGGAAAAAAGGGGGAAAAGGGGAAGGACTCACCCAGCATCGACTTCACTTTCTTTTTTTCTGGAAGAGAAAATGCAGAATTTTGGGCCCCAAAAATCCAAATTCAGGAACCTCGGTGACATTGAAAGTTCATTTTTTGATTATTTCAAATCGGTTATTCAATCCATAGAAGTATCAAAATTCCTGAACATAATTTTATTTAATAGATGAAATTTATCCAATTCAAAAATTAATATATTTCATAATAATATTTTGTATTTTTAGTATTTCAAATTTTTTTTACATTTTAACTTGAGCAAAAAGATGTTACAAAAAAAAAACAAAGGTAGGTTTTATCACTATTAATTGATTAGAAAACAGAAATTCAAGCAAAATTATAATTGTAAAATATTGGTAATTAAAAAAATTCAATTAGGACATTTTTAAATTGTAATATTTCAATGGATTAAAAAATGAAAAAAAATTTCAAAATTTAAAATTAGCAACTTGATAAAAAACATAAATGTAAGAAAAATTTATAAATTTTAGGATTTTTAAATTGTGAATTTTTAAATCGTTAAAAATTCGTATCTACAGCAAAAAGTAATTTCAAACACAGAGGATTTTTACCTTCCTCCATTTCCAGCTTTGCCTTTTCTGGAAAATCAAGAAAACTTTAAATTATTTAATTCTGTAAGATTTTTAAACTAATGTTTTATAACTATTTCTATTTATATTAATTAATTTTATTTTGCATTTATATTTAATTTACATCTAATATTTAATATTTAATATTAGGACCTTACATATTCAATTGATGTCTCATTAATTGTTAAATATTTATATATTTAATGTATTTCATTAATTATCTTTATTTTTAATTAATTTGGAAATTATGTATTTACTATTTTCAATATTTTATACTGTTTATACATCTACATATTTTAATTTTAATTTTAATTATGTTTAATAAAACCTTGTATTTGCTATTTTATATTGAATATTTTCAGTATTTTGCCGTATTTTCTATTTCTAGATCTATTTTCATAACATTTAATAAAATCTCATATTTGTTATTCTCCAGTTAATATTTTTATTATTATGCGTAACGTTTTATATTTCATGTTTCATCTTTTGAAATCCAATAATTCATTTTTATTTTATGCTGCCATAATTATCATAAAAAAATACATAATTAAAGTAAAAATAATAATTAAAAATACATACCAATAATACCACTAGCAATCATTAATCAACAATTAATCCCTCACCTGCATTCACGGTTCTCTTGTGGCTCCCTGGGTTAAAAAAAAAAAAAAATAAAATAAAAATTTCTAATTTTTCCCGTGTTTTTGACAGGAAATTTGGCTCCTTTTCCTGGATTCGCCCCAAAGGCGCCGCGTTTGGGGCAATTGGGGATTTTCCGGCGGGAGCCGGAGCCGGGACTCACCCTGGAGGTGGCAGAAAATGATGGAAATCAGCGCCAAGTTCAGGAACAAAACCGCCAGGAAAATCTGCAGCCACTGGGAGATGGAGGGGAGGAAAGAGTCTGGGAAAACAATTTAATTCATTAGTTAATTGAATCAATCCGTTAATTACGCAAAGATTGAATATTATGGTAATTGCTAAATATTCCATTAATGTAAGGCCTAAATTTGACTTTAAATTCTATTATTTAAGGCCTAAATATTCAAATATTTCTTCATTATTCTATTAATTATTTAAGGCTATTATTTGCCATTAATTATTAAATATGCAATGAATGATTCATTTATAAAATACTCTATTAATTGCTAAATCTTCTATTAATGATTTAAGGCCTAAATAGTCAAAAAAAGCGCAATATTTTATTAATTATTTAGTGTTTTAATTTTCCATTTATTATTAAATACACAATTAATGATTTAACTATAAAATATTCTATTAAGGATTAAATATTCTCTTAGTTATTTAAGGTTTGAATTTCCCATTGGCTATTAATTATTCTAATAATGTTTGAATAATTAAATTTTGCATTAATGATTTAAAGGATCAAATATTCCATTAAGGATTAAATACTTTATTAATTATTTAAGTATTCAAATTTCAATTTTCCTTTATTTATTTCATGTCCTATTAATGATTTATGTAATAAATATTCCATTAAGAATTAAATATTTGATTAATGAATTAATGATTAAGTATTTGATTAAGGCTCAAATATACAATTAAGTATTAAATATTCCAGTAATGAATTAAGGATTGGCTATTCAATTTATGATTAGATATTTTATTATTGATTAGCCATTCTATTAAAGATTATTAATAATTAAGCATTCTATTAATGAATAAATCATAATGAAGTGGTAAATTAGAAGACAAAACACAGGTGGAGGTGGGAGGGGGGGAAGTTTTATTTTACTTCTAAGTAAATCAATCAATAAATTCTGCTAATAAATAAAATTTAAAAACAAAATGTGAAGGTAGAAATAGATAGAAAAATAAAAAGAAAAAATAAATATAAATCTAGAAAAAGGAAAAATAAATATAACTCTAGAAAATAAAAAATTAAATTAAAATTTAATCAAATTAAAGACTTCAATAAAAGCAGCTTATTTGCAAAGATAAAATAGAATAAAATCAACAAATCAATAATTAATAATCAATAAAATTAAAGACTTCCAATCCTTTGTATCCAACTGGAGCTGCCAATGAGCAAAAATCAAATTCAATCAATCAATTAATGATAATCAATAAAATTAAAGACTTTAACAAGAGTTGTTACTTAGCAAAAATTGAATTGAAACAATCAATGAATGATACTCAATAAAATTAGTGACTAAACTATTTGTATTCAACTGAAACTGCTCTTTAGCAAAAATTAAATAAATCAATTAACAAATGATAATCAATAAAATTAGTGACTCTGACCCTTTGGATCCAACTGGAGATGCCAATTAGCAAAAATCAAATTAAATCAATCAATCATTAAGTGACAATAAATGAAATTAAAGCCTTTGATGAGAGTTGCTAGTTAGAAAAAACAAAATAGAGCAATATAAAATAAATTTTAAATTAAATTAAATTAAACTAAACAAAATTTAATTTAATTTTCAAATAAATAAATGATAATCAACAAAAGACCTTGGTGAGAGCTGTTAATTATCAAATCAAAATAGAATAAAATAAAATAAAATTTAAATTAAATTTTATTGAACTAAGTTAAATTAAATTTAAAAATCAATACATGATAATCAATAAAAGACCTTGGCAAGAGCTGCTAATTAGCAAAAATAAAATAGAAAAAAAAATTAATTTTAAATTAAATTAAACTAAATTAAATGACATTTAAAAATCAACAAATGATGATCTATAACAGACCTTGGCAAGAGCAGCTAATTAGAAAAAATAAATAGAAAAAAATAATTTAAAATTAAACTAAATTTAATTTAATTTCATTTCATTTAAAATCCAATAAACAATCAATAAAACTAAAGGCTTCCAACCCTTTGGACTCAACGAATTAGGAAAAATTAAATTAAATGGGGATCGGAGCAGCTCCAGGGGGAGTTTTCCCCGGGAATCGTTTCCCACCGTGGATGCGGATCCGCGACTCGCGGGAGGCGTTGAGCCGGCGGTTGAGGACCCGGCAGGAGATCTCCAGGTCGGATCCGGGCTGGATCCTCACGGAGGCCTCGACGCTGAAGAGGCCCCTGGGCGTCACTGTGGCCATTGTGGTCATCGGCTCCGGCCGGACTCGGCCCCGTCCGTCCAGCCAGAGCAGCTCCGGCCGCGGGAACCACCCCGAGGCGCGGCAGGACACGCCCAGGTCCCGCTTCTCGGGGCTCCGCAGGATCACGGATGGACCTTCTCCAATGGCTGTGGAGAAACAGAGGGATTTTCCATTTTAATCCCGTTAATTTTGGGTTTTCTGGAAACCAACAGTTCTGTTCATTGAGGAGTTGCCACTGCAGGATCAAGGATGGACCTTCTCCAATGGCTGTGGAAAACCAGAGAAATTTTCCATTTCAATCCCATTAGATTGGGGTTTTTTTTGGAAATCAACAATTCTATGTATTGAGGAGTTGCCACCACTCAGTGATGGATGGAGCTTCTCCAATGGCTGTGGAAAAACAGAGGGATTTTCCATTTTAATCCCATTAAATCTGGGTTTTCTGGAACTCAACGATGCCGTTCATTGAGGAGTTGTCACCACAGGATCACGGATGGAACCTCTGTGGAAAACCAGAGCAATTTTCCATTTTAATCCCGTTAATTCTGGGTTTTCTGGAAACCAACAATACCGTTCATTGAGGAGTTGCCACTGTGGGATCAAGGATGAAGCTTCTCCAATGGCTGTGGAACAATAGAGGGATTTTCCATTTCAATCCAGTTAAATCTGGGGTTTCTGGAACTCAATGATTCTGTTCATTGGATCAACAGGATCATGGATGGAGCCTGTCCAATGGCTGTGGAACAACAGAGGGATTTTCCATTTTAATCCCATTAAATCTGGGTTTACTGGAACTCAAGGATTCCATTCACTGAGAAGTTGCCATCACAGGATCATGGATGGAACCCTTCCAAGGGCTGTGGAAAAACAAACAAATTTTCCATTTTAATCCAAATTAATTGGGATTTTTGGAAATCAACAATTCGTTCACTGAGGAGTTGCCCAAGTCTTGTTTCCAGGGGCTCTGTAAGATCATGGATGGAGCTTCTCCGACAGCTGTGGAAAACCAGGAATTTTCCATTTCAATCCCATTAAATTGGGCATTTCTGGAACTCAGTGATTTGGTTCATTGAGGAGTTGTCACTACAGGATCACAAATGGAGCTCTGTGGAAAACCAGAGCAATTTTCCATTTTAATCCCATTAATTTTGGGTTTTCTGGAAACCAACAATTCTGTTCATTGAGGAGTTGCCATGGCGGGATCAAGGATGGAGCTTCTCCAATCACTGTGGAAAATGAGAGAAGTTTTCCTTTTCAATCCTGTTAAATTGGGATTTTCTGGAGCTCAGCTTTTTGCCCAGGAGTTGGAAAGTCTTGGAGGATTTTCCAGGATTTGATCCATGGAGTCTGGAGGTTCTGGATCTGAGAATGTCCTTGGGAATGAGGGATTTAATGGAGAATTTGGAAACGGATGGAAGGGTGAGGGTGGTTCTGGGATGGATTTGGGAGTGGAATTTCTCATGATTTTGTGGAATGTATGAAACATAGAAGTTGTAGAAACAAATATATAAAAGAAATATATATATATAAAAACAAATATATAAAATGTATAGAATGCAAAATTATAAAAGATAAAAATATAGATATAAACTATATTATATATTATAAACAGATAAATATGAATATAGCTATAAATATAAAAGAGTATACTACTTCTATGTATTTTCCCATGTTATATATTTTATATTGTATACTATACAAGATATAAAATATAATAATAATTAAGATATATAATTTTATATTATATGATAATATACTTAATATAATAATAATAAAACTAATTTAATATAATTATATAATATTAGAAATCAAATAATATATAATTTATATAATTTTTATATAACGTAATATTTGTAAAATATGTTTATATATGTATTTATATATTTATATAATGTAATATTTATATTATACAACATATAAGATATTATACATGTGATATACAACATATAAGATATAAAATATAAAAAACATATAGCATAAAAAAATTAATGATGCAAAAATAAAAATCATTAAATGTAAAAAATATTAAACACAATTTTTAAAATTAGGTTTATGTTTAAAATAAAAAACATTAAATTTAAAAATATGTTTATAATATTTAAATAAATTATTTATAATAAATTAACATATAAAATAAATTATTAATTAATTGACTGATTATTATTAATATTTAGTAATTAATGATGATTAAATTGTTAATTTAACCACACAATTAATTTATATTAATTTTGTTTAAAATAATTTAATTTATATTTAAAATATTAAACAGAATTTTAAAAATTTAAAACATTTAATTATTTAATAATTATAAATGCAGAAAGTATTAAAATCTATAACAATATTTCAAACATTTGCCCAGTTTTGTGCCATGAAGGAAAAAGAGGCAACGGCACCAACCTGCCACTTCCAGCTCCACCAACACTTCCTGGGACACATTCTGGAAGGAGACCTGGCATCTGTAGGATCCCTGGTCGGAGCTCTGGACATCCCTCAGGAGCAGGGACACGTTCCCAGCTCGGAATTCCCTGTGGAAAAATTCTGCCCGGCCCCGAAATCGCTCATCTGGCTCCTCCCCGCGGCCCTTCCCATCGTAGCTGCTCACGGGGATCCGCTGGGATTGACCGTGGAACGTCCAATGGACGGAGAAATCCTCAGGAAGGGGCGTGGATCCCACCTGGCAGGGCAGGACCACCCTGTCCCCAATGATTCCGAGGATGGGAGTCTTGGGAGCACCAAGGAATCCTCCTGTTTTAGGGTAAAATGGGGCCTGGTTATGGTTTTCCACGTCGTGTTTCCCATGGAATTTCATCAGGACAAATTCCATCCTCAACAGAAGAGGAATCCAGAGGAAAACCAAAAAAAATGGGGACGTGGTGCTCATGGATTTATGCTGCGGCGTTTTGAACAGTAACTCAATTCCTTGGCCATTAAAGCGTTGAGAAAGCCTGGAAAAATGGATGGAAATGGCAAATTCCATCCAAAATAGAAGTCTCAAATCTGGGATTTACCACCAGAAAACTCCAGATGGGAATCACCCACCCTGACAGCAGTTGCCAGGGAGGTTTGGAATGTCCCAGGGCCTGGAATTCATCCCTGGGAGCTCTCAGATTCCCAAGGATACACAAAGTGTTCCTTGGACATCCCTGTTCTCCCAGCACAGAATTGGGATGCGGGTGATAAAATCATGGAACACCCAGAGCTGGAAGAGGATCAGAGTCCAACTCTTGGCCCTGCACAGGACAATCCCAACAATCCCTGAGAGCGTTTATCCCAACGCTCCCTGAGCTCTGGAATGTTCTGAGTCGCTGCCACTTCCCCATGGAGCTGCTCCACCCTCTGGAAAAGGAACCTTTTCCAAGTTAAATCCCTTGTCCTTGTTAGGTTTTAATTCGTGTTTTGGAGCAGGAATCGGCTGTTTTATGGGAACAGATCTCAAAGGGAATTGTCCTCACCTGCAGCCAGGTGGGATCCGGGCTGGAGCACCAGGACTGGGAGCAGCACCAGCCACCAGAGCCGGGGATCCATGGACAATCCTGGCTCGCTGCTCCGGAACCCGCGGGATTCCCTTGGCCCCTTCCTGACGGGAAACAACGAGAGAAGGGAGAGAGGAACCAACAGGGAGAAATGTCTGTGAAGGACGAGGAGTTTTCCCATGGAAAATGGGATTCCAGGAGTTTTCCTGCCCGTGGGTCCCCGTGAGATTTTAATCCATCAATTAAATCCTCCCCTGGTTTTCCTGAGATTCCTCATTCCCATTTTTCCCCTTTCACTGAGGAATTCCAAGCATTTCGTGCGATCTTTGGATGTTATTTTCACAGCAGATTTGGGAGGAGTTTTGATGCTTTTTGGTAATGGATTCTGCTATTGGATTTTAATATTGGATTTTGGGATTATATTTTCATACTATATTTTAACAGTGTATTTTGATATTATATTTTGATACCATTTTTAATATTAAATGTTAACATCATATAAAATTATTAATATTATAACATTAATTCAATATTGTATTATTATATTTGGATAATATATTCAGACGTTTTTATATAATATTTTGATTCCATATTTATACTGTACATTATAGTCAATTATAAATGTAATATTATTAATTTAATATCATATTGTATTTGGATATTATATTTGGATATTGTATTTCAATATCAGATATTAATGTTATATCTTAATATATTTTAATATCATATTTCATATTTTAAAAATATGTAATTACGAATATTATATTAATTTAGTATTGTATTATTGTATTTTGGTATTATATTTAAATATTGTACTTTGATTTAATATTTTAATGTTATATTCCCCTATTAATATTATAATATCAAATTATTATTTTATTATTACATTTGGGTGTTATATTTTAATGTTATATTTTAATACTCTCTTCAGTAATTAATTTTGCTATTACATTTTGCCATTAGATTTTTTTATAAGCTTTTTATATTATTTTGATATTATACTTTAATATTACATTTCAGTAAAATATTCTTATATCTTTTTAATACTCTATTTTAAACATTATATTTCAAGATTATTTTTTAATATTATAATTTAGGACTATATTTTTATATTATATTTTGTATTCTGATATTGTATTTTGTTATTATACTTTATATTATAATTTTACATTATATTTTGTCATTGTATTTTGTTATTTTATTATATTCCATATTTAAAAGAAATAATAAATATATATATTATTCTTTTATTAGAACTATTATATTATATAAAACATTTATTTATTATTATTATTGTATAATATTTATTTATGCAATAAATAATATAGGCTTTAATGATTATAATTACAGTTTAATTATAATTACTGTTAATTTATACTGTAATAAGACATAATGCAATAATTATATTAATATATTTATTTAAATATTATATGAAATAGGTTTTATTATGCTCATTATAATAACTGAATTATATATTCCAATATCATATTTTGATATTATAATTTTATATTCCCCCCAACTTTCTGTAGAATCAAAGAATGGCTGTGCTTGGAAAAAACCCTTCCAACCACCAAATTCAATAATTTTATATGGCAAAGAATTCCAGCAAAAAACAAATTCCCAGAAGCAGCAGGATCTCGATCCCGCTGTTTGAAAGGGAATTCCGTGATTTTATGGATCCGGCGCCAAGATTTCCTGCTCTGGGTGAAGATAAATGATCAAATTGAGCAGCGAGCTGGGATTTAATAGGGATTTAATCCCTATTTCCTGGGATTTAATTCCCATTTCCTGGGATTTCCTGCTCTGGGTGAAGATAAATCATCAAACTGAGCAGCAAACCGGGATTTAATCCCGATTTCCTGGGATCTCCTGTGTTTTCCTCCATGTCTCAAATCACGGATAAATCCCGTGGGAGAGGAATTCCCACGGGAAAAGGGCGGGAACACTCCGCATTCCTCCCCATCCCTGCAAACAATTAATTTATCCCTGCTAAACGAATTTATCTCAGCTCAATTAATTAATCCCGGTTAATTCAGGGTGTTTTTTTTTCCATGGGGAATTCCGTACCTGAGCGGGAAGGACCCGGCGGCTCCCCGGGGATGGGGTTGGGATCAACCTTTGTCCTGGGATTTATGGTCGCTGGAAGCTGAGGTTGGAATTTCCCGGAGGGGCTGGAGGGGGTTGGAAAATGTCCGGAAAATCCCATCCTGCTTGCCGGGGTTCAGTGGGGAAAAGGTTTCCATGGATCAAAAATTCTGGGAATAAAGGGAAATCCCAGAGGTGGAATAAACACTATGCTCGGTTTGGGGTTTCTTTTTTTCCTGGGAATGGTGTTGGGTGTTTTTTGGGATGGGATTATCCTGGTTTTCTTCCTTTTTGTCATGGAAATGCCAAGTTTAATTTGGGATTATTCCTTTTTTTGGGGGGATGGAGTTTTTTTGGGAGAGTGGGGCAAAGTTTTTCCTGGTGTTTTTCCTTCTCCTTTTGTCATGGAAAATGTTATTGATGGGAATATATTGATTAATTAAATCACTATATCAATTTAAAAAATGTAATAAAATACGATGCAATAAAATACAATAAAATAAAAATAATAAAAATAAAACAAATAAAGTTTCCCTGATTTAAGGGGGGAATGGAGGGGGGAAAGGTTCCACACCTGGAAGAAATTCCTCCCTGTGAGGGTGGGGGGCCAAGGCACAGTTTCCCCAGAAAAGTGTTTGGAATATGTTTGGAATATTTTTGAGGAAAAACCTCACAAATAATCAGAAACCAGCTGGTTTTGATCTTCCACCTGGAGCCAGAACTCAGCATTCCATGAATCCCATGGATTTACAGGATGGTCCCCGGCGTGGAGAGAGAGAAAATCTTCAGGAGAAACCAGCCCTGATTTTCCTTGGATTGGGAGAGTCTGTGAAATTCCAGGAGATCCATCCAGGAGGTGATAAAACCATTATGTTTATCCAAGAAAACCCAGTCCTGGATTCCCTGGAAACCTTGTTGGTTTTGGGTCCTGGCTGTTTGATCCCACCTGGAATCACCACAAATCCTGGAATTTTGCCTTGTTCATTAGTCCTGAAGGGTGGGAATCTCATAAATCAAATTATTTTCCAGCTCCCTGCCCAACCTGACTCTCTCCCTAATCCAGAAACAAAACTGGTGTAGGAAAAAAACAAACCTGGACAATTTTGGAACTTTAAAGATTTAATCCCACAATTGTTCCATATCCGTGGATTCCCACCTGGTCTGTGTGTTGTGCATTCCCAATTTTAACTCCAAGTCATTATGGTGGTATGATCCCAAATCCCAGTTTGGGATTCCCCACCTCCCCTTCTGGAGGTTTTCTGAATTGTGGGGAAACCAGGCTGGAAAAGGAGCTGCCCTGCACAGGTGCTGAGGATTTGAAACCTTTTCCTGCTGCCCTTTGTATCAAGGTGTGCCATAAACAGAACCTTTAGAATGTCCAGATCCAGGCCGTTGAGATTGGCTGGAATGTTGCACCTGAGGGAAAAAAAGTCTTCTGTGGTCAAAGTCCAATTTCAGAACTTGCAGGATTTAGTGCAGGCATTCCTGGAATCTGTTCCCTCTCAGATGTGAAAAAGATCCCTGTCCAGGGAGTACAAAAACTCCTCAATTCCCTAATCCATGTGGAATTCAACACGGATATTCCAGATCTGGCTGTTCAGGAAAGTCTGGAGGGAGCAGAAATGTCCATGATGTGGGTTTTTGGCAGAACACTGAAATTTGGGGGTTTGGGAGAATAATGAACGGGGGTGGGGGGTGTTACTGATATTCCCCAGGGAATGATTCCTGGCTGAATTTTTTTTTCAGAAAAATTGAAAAAAATGTCATGCCTCGATGGAAACTCCTGTTATTTGTAGGTGGTTTCAAGTGAAGTTGTTAATCGTAATTTAATGTTAATTTCCTTGCCTCCTTAATTGAATGAATTAAACAATCTGCTCATGCCTTCATGTATCAGGGCAGGCTTTGGTGACACATTGTCTCTTACAGGGCACACCAAAGGCAGTCTCTATACCCCATACTTCACACCAAACGCAGCTCCTGTACCTTCCACCTCACACCAAAGGCACTCCCTGTGCCTTCCACCTCACACCAAACGCAGCTCCTGTACCTTCCACCTCACACCAAAAGCAGTCCCTGTACCCTAGAGGGAACAGCAAAGGCACTGCAGCCCCTGCCCGCGGGGGTGGTGGGATCAGGCACTGCCCAGCACCGAGCCCCGGCTGCCCCACAGCCTCGGCCCCATACGCCCCCCACAGGTCTGTGAAAACTTTCCAGGTAAAATTTTATAAGTTTAATGAAAAGACAATTAAGAGACAGAAATAAAACAAAGGGTTATGGCCAGGTGCTTGGCATTCTGCCAGGGGCACACTTACTATCTTGCAAACACCTCTTTAAATACTTTTTTAGCCTGTTGCATGTTCATAGAGTATTATGCATTATTCAAACATTCCTTTGAGTTTAGATGTTCTTTTGCTTGGTTTCAAACTTTGATTTGTCTTCATGCCACCCTGTAGATTACATCAATATATTTTATTTCTCCTCGTAGTTCCATCCTGTTGTTCTTATCCTCTCTGATAACAGAGAGTCAATAATTTTTTCCTTCGGGGTTCTGGTTTCTGTCACTGTTATCTTCATCCAGATAGGGTAATCCACAAACGTGAGGAATTATTTAATTGCCTTCACCATTCTTTGAGTTGGTTACATGAACAAAAGCATTTCACACTAGTATTTCTAAGTTTTCTTAACAGCAAAAATAAAAAACTATATTCATGCAGCAAAGCTATCCCAACATTATATATATAGCATTCATTTTAATATTGGCAAAAAGCCAGTAATATAATATGTATTTATAACAGGTCCCAGCCCATGCTGCAGGGCTCACCTGGCCTCGGACAGAAAATCCTCTACATCCAGAATGGCAAGTGGACAAACCCAAATCCTCCAGCCTGGCTCTGTTATGACGTGGGGAGGTGTGAGGATGTAGGAGCAATACCTCCCTCTTTTCCCTCTCACGCTTCCCACCCTTCTGTCCCCTCACATTTCCCATCATTTTGGCCTCATGTTTCCTGCCTTTTTTCCCTGCATTTTTCCTCCCATTTCCTGTCTTTTCCCCTCATGTTTCCTTCCCTTTTCCCTCTCACATTTCCTGCCCTTTTCTCCCCTCACGTTTTCTGCCCTTTTCTCCCTCACGTTTCAGCCATTTTTCCCTCACATTTCCTGTCCTTCCATCCCCTCACATTTGCCATCATTTTTTTCCTCATGTTTCCCACCTTTCCCCCCCTTCTGTTTTGCACCCTTTCTTCCTCCCATTTCCCATCCTTTTCACTGAAGTTCACTGTCCTTCTTTGCCTTCCATTTCCCACCCTTTTCTCCCTTCAGGTTTCATGCCCTTTTCTCCCCTCATGTTTCCTTCACTTTCCTCCCCTCATATTCCCCATCGTTTGGTCCCCTCACGTTTCCTGATGTTTTTCCCCCTCACATTTCCCGCCCTTTCCTCTCCTCACATTTCAAGCCATTTGTCCCTTCGCATTTGCCATCATCTTTTCCCTCACATTTCCCACCTTTTTTCCCCTTCTGTTTTGCACCCTTTCCCCCTCACATTTCTTGTCCTTTGCTCAAGTTTCCTGTCCCTTTTTGCCTTGCATATTCAGCCCTTTTGTCCCCTTCACCTTCCCCGCCATTTGGACCCCTCACATTTCCCGCCACTTTCCCCCTTCATGTTTCACACCCTTTCCTCCACTCACAGTTCCTGCCTTTTTGTCCCCTCACATTTCCCACCCTTCTGTCCCCTCACGTTTCCCATTTTTGCCTCACTTTTTCTGCCCTTTTCCCCCTCATGTTTCACACCCTTTTTGCTGTCACAGTTCCCACTGTTTTTCCCCCTCCCGATCCTGCACTTTTGTCCCCTCATGCTTCCCTCCTGCAAGTTTTGCTTTTCCTCTCGATTTGTCCACTCCTGCTAGGTGTCTCCATGTCCATCCACCTCGCTGTCATCACCGGCCTTGGCCTCCTTTGTCGTCCATAAGGTTTGGCAGCTTGGGGCTCTTGCTTTGTTCCATTGCTGTTTTTAGTAAATTGTTCTTAACTCAACCTGTTACCTTTCACTTTTTTGCCTGCAGTTCTCTCCTCCATCCAGCCGCAGAGCCAAGGGCAGGGGGAGCGTGAGAAGGGAGCAGCATGTGGTTTGGAATGTTTCAGTGGGAGCACCACAGTGAGGAAAACTGGGGCATCACAAAGGACCCCCTGTGACCCACCACCTGCCCCTGGCAATGGCTCCCAGGCTTTGTTAGTGTGGGAACCAGCCCCCAGCCTGCAGTGTCCGGCAGGACAGTGGCGGGACAGGACGGGAGCACGCAGCTGGTGACAAGCCTGTGAGCACAGCTCACGTCTTCACCTGCAGCAGGGAGGTGTTTCACCCAACCTGCCTCCTTGCTGATTCTTTCACCTTTTTCTCCATTCTGTACAATGGAGAAGAGACCCCCAAGACGGCCCAGGGTGGCCTAGGAGGAGGTGGTGACTCCTCAGGAGAGCAGCTCTGCAGCGGAGCCCTACGAGATAACCATGGTGCAGCCACTGCAGCCCAGTGAGTGAGGGGCCCTGTGACACTGGGCAGGGCTGGGTCCCCACGCTGGGATGAGGTTTCCCTGGCACAGGGGCGGGCAGCGGGGATGGCAGGCTGGGAATGATGTTGGAGGGCAGGGGCTGCTCAGGGCAGGACACCAGACCCAGCACAGGATCTGCCCAGGACGGGGACAGCAGAGGCAACCCAGCTCCTGTTCTGGAGCATGGGCAGCAAGGGTCAGTGGCTAGCCAGGGGCAGTTGTGCTGTGGGATGCTGGACATGTCCTGCCCCTCTGGCAGAGTGCTCCTCAGCCGCAGGCACTGGGCATTGCCCCACCATCCCCTGCTCCAGCAGGGCAGCTCCTCTGCTGGGCACCCTCCAGTCGAGAGCTGCACGGGAAGGCCATGCCAGGGGAGCAGGCCTGGCCTGGGCAGAGGGCAGATTTGCTCTGTCCTGTCACAGCACCCTCTGCAGCTCTCCCTTCTCTCCCTCTCCATTAGATGCTGGCTGGGCCCCTGCTTATGCACAGGAAGCTGTGGACTTCATCCAGGCCTTTGCCAGCAGCCCCCAACAGGTACCCACGGCCTGCTGGCGAGTGGCTGTGCCCAGTCAGGGGTGCTGGCTCTGCAGAGAAACTTCTCCCACAGGGCACTACACCCCAGGGCTCTGGTCCTGCTGGCTGGGTATCCTCCCTTCATGCTGCCCCTTTGTCTCTGTCCCCCACCTCCAGGACAAGGACCAGAAGCTGAAGTTCCTTGACAGCATCTGCACCCTGTGCAGAGATGCCAAGGCTTCTCCCAGGATCTGGATGATTTCTGCCACAGATACAAGCTGGGAGAGATCATCCAGGTGAGGGGGAAGGGGAAAGGATCCCCAGCAGCCTGTGAGGGCAGTGCTTGGGCAGGGCAAGGCTCTGGTGGCAGTGGGTGCTGGCAGCTGCCAGGTTCCAGCCCAGCTGTGCTCTGCAGGTGTTGCTGAAATTGGAGCCCAAGAACAAGATTTGCACAGAGCTGTGGTGGCTGGCCATGCTCGCCCTTGCGGGACTGAGGTACTGGGCCAACAGCTCACAGACCCCTGCCCAGCTCTCCGTGCCCTCCTGCCCATCCTTCCTGGCAGCCCTGCCCCAAGTCTGCAGGAGACCTTGAGGCACTGCTCCCATCACTAGTGTGAAATTGAGCCCTTCTCTCTTTCCATCATGCTGGGGACGGTGCTGGAGAAGAAGAGAAAACTGTTGAGAGTCTGCTTTGAGAGCATCTTTTTCCTTCCTGGAAAGCAAGAAATGCATAGCCTGGAAGTGTCCCTCTTTACTCGGGTAAGTGTTGGGTGGACTGGAGAAGCCTCCAGTCCCTCTGGGCTGCTCCTGACCTCCCCATGCTGCCTTAAGACCAAATATCCAAGGCAGGCCATGGTACAGCTTCACTTTCCTACCCTCGTCCCCTCATCCCTTGCCAGGCTCAAGCCACATCCAGCAATACCAGCTGCTCTGACTGCCTGCTCCTGGGTCCCTCCCCTCACACTGGGAGTACAGATCAGTCTCCTGGCAGTGGGAGGGATAGCAGAATCACAGCCCCTCCTCTGTCATCCTTTTAGACCCTGCATGCCATGGACATCATGCTGGAGGTGATGGTGCTCAGCTCTCCTGCCTCCAAAATCAGCAAGATCCTTCAGGACATCTTGGAGGTCTGGCCAGTGCACAGTGAGGGGTCAGAGGACTGTTCCTCACCCTGGAGGGGAAGGAGCCTGGGGTTGTGTCCAGTCTTGTCCTGGCTTCTGCCAAAGGAACCCTGTCCCAGGCAGAAGCAGGACATGCCCAGTGCCGTGCAGGCAGAGTGCACTGCAGGGAGGGTGCCCAGCTGCCCTGGGGAAGCTGCAGCTGGCCCAGGCTCTGCTGGAGCTCAGCAGAGCACAGAGCAGTCCCTGCCTTCCTTGCTGCCTACCAGCTATTCCTGGGGCCTTTGTGCCAGGCCTGGAGGGCCACCATGGGCAGGAGTCCTCCTGCAGGTTTTGCCTGAGGGCAGAGAAAGCCTGGAGGGATAGTGCAAGTGTCTCAGGAGCAGAGCTGAGCTGCTGCTGCTGCTGGAGTGGGTGTCTGCTTGCAGGGCTCACCTGCAGCTGCTCCCTTCTCTCTTCCAAGGAACTGCTGGATTACATTGACAGAGTGGCAGTGCAGGAGAGGGTCATGGGCAGGGTCAGGCTGCTGAGCCATTTGCTGGCTGATCCTTCCACTGTGCAGGTAAGGACCCGCCGCTCTCCAGCCAGGCCATCCCTGTGCCCTGGTACAGCCCCAAGGTGTCTTCGGGCCTCAGCTGCCCACCCTCAGCCTTTCTGCTCTTCTGCCTGCCTCCCCCAGGCTGGTGAAAATGAGAACAGTTGCTGCCAGTGGGCAGGTCCAGATCCCAGTCCTTGGGAAGCTGCTGGGACATCTCCTATTCAACTCCTTCAGGACTGAAAAGACAAGCTGTATGGCCCTGGATGGTCTCTGCTCCCTCTTCACATTCACCTGTCATCAGAAAGGTCAGAGAAGCTGTGGTGGGCTGCATCCCCTCACACAGCCACATCCCCAGATACATCTGCCTGTCTTCCTGGGCTTTGTGACAGCTCCTTTTTTTGACTGGTGCAGCTGCTACCATGTCCCCAGTGCTGCTGTCACCTCTGCTCCTGCCCCATACACACTCTTCCAGCCTCTTGATGGTCCCATATAGCTGAGCTGCTCCTCCACGCAGGACTCAGCCCCACTCTGCCCCTTCCCCATGTCCCCTGGACAGCTCGTGTCCCACCCTGCCACACTCCAGCCCTGCAAGCCCTTTCCCCTGACCAGTACTGCAGCCACGGTGTAACTGGGTGCTGCATGCAGAGCTCCAGGGGCTCAGAGCTTCCCGGGCCAGCAGCACTGGGTACAGACACTGGAGGCAGGTCCCCCTTTCCACCAGTGCCCACCATCTCCTCCCTGACCGACTGCTCCCCAGCCATTCCTGCATCCCAGTGCTTGTCAGGGTTGGGTCAGCTGCTGGCACAGTGGCTGTGACTCACCGATGAACCCGTGGTGTTTCCCCTCTCTTTAGGTGACACACCATCAGAGGCTCATGCTGAGCTTCCAGCATACTGGGAATCTGAGATCATCTCCTTGCTGAATACACCCAGCACCTGGA
The DNA here is from genome assembly GCA_024734555.1 of Trochalopteron elliotii. Classification (NCBI taxonomy): domain Eukaryota; kingdom Metazoa; phylum Chordata; class Aves; order Passeriformes; family Leiothrichidae; genus Trochalopteron; species Trochalopteron elliotii. Next base: position 17,963 of record JANPWX010019997.1, read on the forward strand.
GAGCTCAGGTAACAAGCCCTCCACCTTGCTGGGCTTGTCATCCATGGCATCATCAGGGGATTTCTGTGTGCAATGGGGTGCGGAACCAGCAGGGCTGTCCCTGGTGAGAGGGTTTCCATTGTCCCCAAGCAGGGCACACTGTGGTGTCCCAGCAGCAGCATCAGTAGCTCTCCAGCCCTGCTGGCCACCAGAGAGCCCTGGGTCCTGGTAGGGCCTGCACCCCATGCCCAAGAGCCCAGCCCTCCTCCCTGCCCCGGGGCCATCCTCATCCTCCCCTGCACAGGGACTGTGGGCACTGCTACCAGCTTTCCTGTGGCCACTGCTGCCAGCACTGCCTGGCACCTCTGGCCAGGGCTGCTCACACTGCCCAGCCAAGCAGCGCCCTCGGGGCACTGGTTGGCACTGGGCCCAGATCAATTCCTTCCTGCCACAGGCCTTTGAGAAATACCTCAGACCTGCTGAGAGGACAGGCGTCGTCCTTGCAGCCATCGAGATCTTGGGACGCTCCAGCCTCCTGGACAAGCAAGGGCCAGTGGAGTTTCTGGAGGTGGCCATGAAATCCCCTGAGCGGTGGCTGATGGATGTAAGTGACCTGTGGCTGGGCCGTCTTGCCTTTGAGCCCTGTCAGGTTCCTGCCTCCCTTCCTTCCAAAGACAGGTATGTGAGGCTCCTGAAGCCACCTTGAGGCAGCAGTGACTGTGTTAGGATCCCGCTTTTGACACCCAAATAATGTTAGGCTCTGGTCATTCAAAGATGCCTCGGCCAAAGTTAAGGTGTTGTCTTGGGGTGACATGATGTTTGTATCCCAATGGTCTGATAAGTCTGGGAGCTGGGGGGAGGGGAGAGGCGGGCAGTTTGTTTTTAGAAACTGTCCTCCACCGTCTGGCCTCGAGAGTCGAATTCAACACACAAGGAGAGGTTTTTTTTCTTCCAGTAGTTAGTTAGCTAGCATAGATAGCAGCAGGAGGAGACACTTTGCTTTCTTTTTTCCTTCTCCTCCTGGTTTTTTTTTCCTTTTTTCTTTCCTGGTTTTTTTCCCTTTTTTCGCCTTCCCTTGGAACTGTTAAAAATCTCTCTGGACTGAGGACCCGGGGGAGCACCGTGGGGGCTGCATCTGGAACCACCAAGATCTGTGCAGAACGCTCCCCAGCACCAGAGGCTCTGAGACAGAGCAACCACCTACAGGACGGACTTCTTTCCTAAATCTATCATCTCTTCAGAGCAGCATCATCGGGTATTGTTCAATTTATTGTGCCGGGGAGTGCTTTGCCTGTTTAATAAACAGGGCTCTTTCCACTTCTCTCGGAGGAGGTTTTCTTTTTTTTTTCCGAACCGGCTGGGGGGAGGGGAGGGAGTGGCCCCTTAAGGAGGTTTCCTCCCAGGTTTGCCCTAAACTTGGACAGGTGTAAACAACACCATATGCCAATGTACAGATTAAATGTAAAAGTAAATGGGAGGTAGAAAAAGAGGGGGAATGAAGAATACAGACAGACACACACAGATTACAGAGCAAGATTGTCACTACCACACGGGTCCCTGCAGCATCACACTGGCCCTTCTTCTGATCTCAGTGCTGGGGATCCCCTAGTGCCCTCGAGGCAGCAATTTTATCTGTCTGCGTCCTGGGTATCCACGAGGGGTCTGTGTGGTCGACACAACTTGGGTTGGCCTGTGTGCAAGCAGTTGTTTCCTTTTCCCACAGTTTCCCAGTGTGGGAATTATTGTCCACACAAGTTACCCAAATCTGCCTCACCAGGTGTGGCATCTGTTGTTTTTGCTGTCTGTGCTTTTCCCACAGTCTGCACAGTGGCATTTTGTCTGGTCTGCTGATTCCAAACCTCCGTTGAGGCCTGGAATTAACCCCTTCCTTTTTGCCATCTGTACCTGGTGTTGTGACTTATGTTATGTGAACTTCTTTCTTTGGCAGTGCTTTGAGATGAGAACTGCATTCTTTAAGTCCTGACAGAGGGATGGGCAGGGCAGCCCAAGACAGGGCAGCCCAAGAGAGTGGCAGCACCACCCTCACCTGTGTTCCCTCCAGGTGCCAAAGGTCATGAGACACATCTTTGCCTACTTTGATGAAAAAAACACAACAACCTCTCACAGCTTTTACTCATTGCTTGTCCTGATGGTGAATAAGTGGCCTGGGCAGGTCATCACAACAGCTCTGAAGGCTGCACCGAAATCCAGGTACTGGCCCTGACAGCACAGAGGGCTTGTTCCCTGTGGGGAGAGGGGCCCCCAGACTCTCTGGCTGCCAGACCCAGGGAACACTGCAGGACCCCCAAAGGTAGCAGGGCCCTCCATCCCATCACACTTCCCAGCCCAGGCCCACAGCAGCCAGAGCTGGCCAGGCAGCCCAGAGCCAGCTCGCTGCTCCCAGCCCCACAGAGAACACCCAGCAGCCGTGTCCACCTGCCAGACAGGGTCCCTGGGCACCCCGAGTCCTGCAGGGCTGGCCCAGGCTGTGCTGTGGTGGCTGAGGCAGCCCTGCTGACAGTG
>JANPWX010019999.1:0-15966 GCA_024734555.1 Trochalopteron elliotii
CTTCAGAATTAGTCACTTATACAGCAGCTTTCATCTGTTAACAAAAAAGTCAATTTTAAAAGGCTAACAAGAACACAGAGAGGAGAAAGTACATGCATGTATCAGATTATCAGATTTGTGCTTGCTTTTCAATGAGATCATCTTGTTTAAAAGTTACCAAAAAGACTTGTTTTGTAGAAATAAAATCTAAAATTGCAGGTGGTAAAAGAAAACAATCAATGTACTAGTGTTCTGATGGTTAATATTTATACAATTGTTTTGTAAAAACCTCAAAATTTGTGGTTTATTGGTATAAAAGAAAGGGAATTAGAACACCTACACATTCTTAGCTTAGATACCAAACTCAAGTAGCAAACACTCCAAATTCAAACTGGGTGCTAACAATGGCATTAGGATTTTGCTAGAAGCAGTTATATGTTACATATAATATGTCCTGCCACCTTCCATTCTACTGTTTCAAATTTTCATAGAGAACACATTAAAAAAGCTGATGCTTCTTCCATTTTGGTAACAAAGTCCTTTTGAAGGAAAATCAGCAATATGTGAAATGGAGCCTATGCTTCCAGATCCACTGCTTCTCTGGCTAGTCTTCACCAGTTCTGGAAAGGAGACAGATCATTTCTCTTTTCAAAGGATGCAAAAAGAGAAAGCTTCTGGAATACAACATGCATAAGAAAGAAAGACAGAGCTCATGAGGAAGAGAGACTTAAAGGAGAATTCTGGGAAGAGCAGGATGGAGAATAAATTCCCTAGGTAAGAGAGAATGGTGTAAAAGAAGGGGATAGGATTTTCTCATTTTGTTACAACCAAGGAACCTGAAAAATTTGTGGCAATCAGTATAACTCAAACAGAGGGTATCCCTAGAAGGAAGTTATAATTTAAAATTTCATACTGAATTCATACAAATCACATTTTTAAAGCTTTTGTGTTTGGGGGACATTTATTTAAAAAGACACATGGTTTCATTTGTTTCCATGTGGGAAGTTTCATTGTTAAGTACCACATGGAAAATATAACATAAATTATTATTTTGTATTGTAATACACAACCAAAGGCTCCCTAAGATATGCTACAGAATTCAGAAATATTACAGATGAGGCTTTCCTACCTAAATATTGTAACTCTGGAAATTATCAGTGCAGTTAATTCAGTCAGAGGAGAAAGCCATTCACTTTCATGAACAGGTGAGAGACAATTGGTTCCTTCTCTTCTGCAGCAAAATGTTAGATTGCAGAGCACAGCTAACATAAAACCCAAGAAAGTTAGGCTGCACATGCACAAGTTCAGTTAAGAGCTTCAAAAAATTTTAAACTCAGCTCAGTTTTCAGATAAAAGATAAAAAATGATATAATGCTTTTGCCTAGGAGACTAGCTTTCATCTTTTTAGGTGTTCCTTCTTATTTGCTGTAAAGCAAATATACAGGGAAGATAGTAACGTAATGTTATATGGCAACTGACAAATATACATTAATGTCTTTCAGTTCTTGTCCAAAGAAGACAGTATTTAGGTTTCTTCTCCAGAAACTTTGCTACAGTGTGGAATCAAGTCTGTTTAGAATGGCATGAAAGTCCCCCAACATACCACCACAATAAAACCAGTGACATAACAGCTCCCAAGTGTATATAAATAGATGCCACGTTTGTCAGAAACAAGCTAAGTCATCTGACATACTATTATAACTGAAAAAAACCCAAAGTGAGGGAATATTAACACAGAGGTAAAAATCTACTTCATGTATCAAATTAGTTTCTGTTCTGCTACACTGACTTAAAACAGCATACTAAGTAATTTAAAGGAAGTGCTATGAGGTTTAATCACCTCAAGTATGTACAAAAGCTCCTACCAGCCCTGTGTTACTGCTCACTGTGGACACAATAGCTGTGGAAAACCTTAATAATGGTAAGTATCTCAGCAGTCTCTGCTTACTACATGAATATAAAAGAGCTAACTTATTACCTCAGCCTCTGAAAGGTGGTTCATTCAACTGTTCATACCTTAGCAACAGCTGTTATCTGCTCCAGTGCCACAGCATGAAGGTCTTGGTCTTTGCTTTCCACCAGCAGTTTCAGGGATGGCAGCAGGAGGGACTGGTTAAGCAGCAGCAAACATAATTCTTTTATACACTGAAATAAAAGTAAATTCTCTCAGCATGATCTCTGAAGATACTAACATCATCATTCAGAGTAAAATTTATGAAAATTTTATGTCAAATGCAAAATGAAAACCACACTTCCACAACAAATGAATTCCCTGTTGGAAACACCTCCTCGGAAACTTGAAAGAACAGATTTTAAAAATGTGGAATACTGGTTAAAGTACAACATTTTTTTAGATTAAGACAAGGCAGGTACTGAATCACCATTACAACCAGGAGTTTTACTGAAAAAATAACAGAGCAATCACAGCTCTCTGTGGGACTAATATATTTGTGCTTATTGAAATACTGCAAAACACAGAAGGAAACAATGACAGACACCTATAACAATTCTGTAACTCAATTATGCAATCAGAAAAGTAGAACAAAATAAAGAGGAAAAAACAGTACATACCAGAGTTCAAAAATGTTTTTATTGTGAAAAGCTTCAAAATTTTATACAATATTTTATACACAATTAAAGTTCAGCAAATTAACTGTCATTTATCTAGTTTCCTATATTTGATAATACAGCATAAATTTAGTATCACACAACTTCAAGACAAAACTGGCCAGAAAACAGCATCTAAAATAAAAACAAAAACATCCCTCAACAAATCTACTGCGCACTTCCAAACCTTTACCTTGTCCCTTAGTTAAACAACCAAACAACATGTCCTACATGTGAGCTGTTTTATTTTCCTCAATATTGTAGTGATTTATTAATTTATGCATCAAAATGTCTTTCAACTTACAAATTATATTATAAACCAAATTATAGCTTCCCTTTTCCTTTCTGTCACTTCTGAGAATATAGGTTGCTTGTCACAACCACTTCCCAATGAAGTTCACCAGAGATGTTCCATTTTTCAAGGCATTTTACACTAGGGACTCTGGATATTGTATGGTAGTTACACTGAAAATGGTATCCATCTCTTAAGAGATTCTCTGTTTCTTTCCAACAATTTGAGAGCAATTGTCAAAGGAGCTCATCAGCTAGATATTAAGCTGAGAGAATGCAAGTCATGTATTTTTTAATGTCTTTTGAACTTTAATAACTGCAACAATTTCAGGACCAAGATGATCCACACATTTAGTAGCATAGTTTCAGTAGCTGTGAGCCTAAAAGCCCAATTATTTGAATATGAGGAGACATTAAATACTCCAAATGTAATGTACTGCACAGACACCTGGCTTTGCTTGGGATGGGGACCTCTCTAGCTGTATTTGGTAAGTCTTTTCTAAATTTACACCTTAAAGAAGAACAGCTTTGAAGAATATACTCCATCACATTAAGCTCTGAGTCACTAAGGTAATCCTTGTTCTCTTATTCAGACTTGCTCTTTACACTTGTATTCAGTACTGCTACTGATTGTCAGTGCTTAGAATCACACAAATATGCTGAGTTGGAAGGGACCCACAAGGATCATCGAGTCCAACTCCTGGCCCTGCACAGGACAATCCCCCAGAGTCACACCATGTGCCTGGGAGTGTTGTCCAAATGCTTCACAAACTCTGTCAATCTTGGTGCTGTGACCACTTCCCTGGGGATTCTGTTCCAGTGCCCAACCACCCTCCGGGTGAAGACACTTTTCCTTATATCCAACCTAAACTTCCTCTGACATAACTTCAGACTATTCCCTCAGGTCCTGTCACTGGGTACCACAGAGCAGAAATCACTGTCTGCTCCTTCTCTTCCCTTCATGAGGAAATTGTAACTGCAATGAGGTCTCCCCTCAGCCTCCTCCAGGCTGAACAGACCAAGTGACCTCAGTCACTCCTCATAGGGCTTCCCCTCAATGTCTTCCACCATCCTTGTGGCACTTCCTTGGTCTCTCTGTAACAGTTTAATGTCTTGTATTGTGGCATCCAAATTGCTCTAGTGCAGAGCAGAGCAGGACAATCCCTTCTCCCTTGCCTGGCTGGCCATGCTGTGCTTGATGCCCCAGGACAGGGTTGGCCCTCCTGGCTGCCAGGGCAGTGCTGGCTCATGTTCAATTTGCCATCAGCCAGGACCCCCAGGTCCCTTTCCCCAGTGCTGCTCTCCAGCCTCTCCTTCCCCAGCCCATGCACACAGCCAGGGTCGCCTCATCCCAGGTGTAGAATCCAGCACTTCCCCTTGTTAAACTCCACAGGATTGGTGATTGCCCAGCCCTGTGATTTGTCCAGGTCTCTCTATCCATGATGGAGTCAACAGGTCCTCCCAATTTAGTGGCATGTTGTGAATGATAAAATAGTGGCTAGTTGTGAATGATATGACATGGATCAAAGAATAAGAAAACTAAATAAATACATTAAGCTTTGTCTGATCATTCATATGCTTATTAAACTTCTGGTAATTTCATATTCCATTGGATTTCTTTTGAGCTGCATACCTGCCATCCCAGTAAGTTTACTGAATGAAAAGTCATGGATTCACTCCACACATCTTTTCTTGAAAAAGCATATTCACAGCAACAGATGCAACTTATATTCAGAAAAAGAAATTCTGAGAGTCATAAAATATGTAATCTGAGCAAAACAGCAATTTCACCATGCTTGGTAACATTTTCCTCTCAAAACCTGCTGGGCAAGTTGAATAACTTTCTGCCTGATGGTAGCCTGTCTAGCAGACATACTCAGTCTTAACTACCATGCCCAAGTACAGAAGAAGCCATAATCTCTTGTGAAGAAGAAACACCCATTCCAACAGTTACATTTCTTTTTCCACAGGAAGGGACTGGACAGCTTGCCAGCCCCTGAAGACTGTCCAAACAGCTTATATCACTGCCACTAATGACTGCATGGCTGCTCTGGACAGGAACTGAAAACCCAGGGCCAGGAAGGAAGTCATCACTCACAGCACTCCTCAGAGCAACGTAAGAGGGTTTCTGTTCTGCAGTGAGCACTTGAAAGCATTCAGGTGTCTGCTGCCTGCCATGAGGGGTTTTGATGTTACCTGTGAGAGGGTCAAGGGAAGGCCCAATTCAAAATCTGAATTACCATGATTTAGTTGAAAATTTTTTAAGACAACTTTTGTCTTCTATCTAGTTATGCAGCTATCAGTGGTTCACTGTGACATCAGCAAGGCAAATAAACCACATGTTAAAGGAGTCTGTTTTGGGTCCAGTATTATTCAGTATTTTCATGGATGGCTTGAAGGGCTGGATAATGAATACAAACAGCTTTATGTCTGGAGAGGCTACAAACGGACTGAAAAGCAGCATTTAAATTCAACATTATCTGAAGAAAATGAGCAGACACAACTGTGTATGAACAAAATCACACAATCTAAAATCATACATAAACCCCAGAAAACCTAGCTACAAAAATTAGAAAAAAGAGACCAGCTGTCTGCTGTATTATTCTAGGAGGTATCTCATAGCCACTAGGACCCCAGGGTGATTACAGATAAGGGACTAGATGCATTCTCCTATGTTAACTGACACAACCCATAGGCTGAGGGAAGAACGAGAGATTCAGAGGAGTCACATTTTGAACAATTACCAGGGGGAGAAGGATTTATTCCTTTCTAAAGAGATTAATGAGGCAGCACAGATGTTGGACAATCCAAGCGTCTGTCTTCCAGGCAAATAAAACAATGCATTCTTCCACTAAAAGAAATGGAGGTATCTATCCATTGAATAATGCTAATTAAAGCGCTAAACAAACAAACAACCTAACAAAAATGCCCCCCAAAAGCAAACACAGACACAGATACAAAGATTAAAGCTACATAACTATCCGAAAGACACTAAAAAAGTACTTGGCTAAAAAAACTACACAGACCAGTAGGATATGGAATGAAAAAAACAGTTAAAACCTTCATGACTATATCCAAACATAGTTTTTCTAACTTCTAGACCATATGACTTAAGTTACATGTGTTTTCCATTACAACCTTTGAACGTGGCAAGGTTGTAATGGGAGAGAACTTGAATGGCAAATGTTTTTCATTATAATTAACTGGTTACAGTTTTAGAATTCCATCATTCCATATTTGTCATCTTAATCAGTGTATTTACTGATATGAGAAATCATCTGAACAGGTTAATTTTCAGTGATCAAATTTTAATCTTATTCAGTCACATGACTGCAAATCTGTCGTTTGAGCACTTAAGTACTGTAGCCATACATACAGACAAATTACTTAAATTCATACGTGCCTTTCTCTCTCTTCCCAAGCAGTGACTAACAGGAATACACAGCCTGTGTTTGTAGGTAACTGTACAGCTACACATTTTAGTGCAACTCCTTGTTACTGCACAGCATTCTAGCTATAAAAAATGTATTTTACATCAGTAAGGCTGTTGAAACCTTGAAGATCAGAGTAACTTCATATCTGTACCTGTACAGTCATACTTACATGGTGGGCTCTTTCAACATCCTGTACCATTAAAAAAACGCAAAGGAAGGCATCTCCAACCAAAGCTGTCTACCATTAACAAAACAGTGTGTAAACAGTGACTTGTCATGGAGATCATGGAAAAGTTTACTCAACTAAGAGAAATGCAAACCATGACCCTTCTTCAGCAGAACTCTTGGTGAACTGACTGTTGTTTGACAGCCATACTCAGATCACTGAGGTGAGGCAAGAACATTGTACTTTGATCAAGTTCAGCTATTCCTATGCGCACTAAGATTGTGAGTTTACAAGCTATAACGCATCATTTCAGCACCTTACAAAAAAAGCAACATATAATTATACAGGTCCCATGGATACAAAACCTGCCTTCCACCAGAGTTTTGGTGGGATGAATAAGTTAATAAATGTACTTATCATTTCAGCTTACTGCCACCTCCTGGATCATGTTTTACATAAATTTCTGAACTTGACTCAGATCAGTGTGTTGGACTAGGGAAAAAAAAAAACAACAAACAAAAACCCACACACCCACCTGTCTGTGTTTTAAACAGAATGTGTTGTTTTTATTCTGCTTCTCTTCCTAACATCAGCTGTTTTCCATAATAGACAGTGACTGCATAAAGAGATTAATCAGCCTACTAAAAATATGCACAACTACTCTGAAATTGTGTGAAGTTTATTAAGAACTTCTCCAGTCTGTCTTCAATAATACAGTGTTTACATACAAAACACTTCAATAATTTTATACTTAAGAGATGTTTGTATTGAAGTAGGCATACATAGTTAGGGAAGACAAGTTAGAATATCAGTTACTACTTAGCAATTACTTGTATATGAAGGCTTTTTTCAATCACCATGTTTTTCAGGGGTTCCTCATGAAATCTTTATGCATTAATTAGTAAGAGAATTACTGATAATTTAAGTAGCAGTTTTTGCAACACTGATTTAAATGATAATAGATTATTAAAGGTTTTCTACAAATACATTAAAGAATAATTTATACTGAAACAGACTTAAAAAGATCAGCTAATCCAACTAGCCTCCAACTTGAAGCAAGTCCAACAACATCAAACTGCCTGTGACATGATCCAGTCGAGTCCTAAATACCTACAAAGATAGATTCACCTTGTCTCTTCTAGGCACCCACCTGTTCTAGTGTTTCACTACTTCAAAGATGAAAAATGTTTTGCTTGGGTGCAATGAGAGCTTTTGATGATGTAACATGTCTCTATTGCCTCTTGTCCTATAACTGAGCATGTCTGAAAAGAGACTGACTCTAATTTCTCCCTTGGGTTTCCTCTTTCGACTACTTAGTAAAGACATGATCCCCTGTGGTCATCTCTTCTCAAGACAGACTGAAACAAGTTCTCAGCCTTTCTGTAGCTCTCCACTGGACCTGATCCAGTATAGCAACATCTTACTTGTAGCTGGGACCTTGAAACAGAACTCATAAACATGATACCCAAAGTAAAAACTTACCTTGGCAGGGAGCATGTGCTTTGTCTCATACAAAGAACGGCAGATTTTCAAAATTTCATTTCCTATGTTCTCCTTTTCCTCAGGTGGGCACCTCTGCAGCATAAAAATCCCCAGTTTCATCCAGGGATTATCATCTGTGCACGACCTGCCCAGTAAAAAAAGAGATTGCTATAGAACATAAATATACATTTACCCTTTTCTGTAGGTTGTTCCTTGTGTGTGACTTAAAAGTACTATCTCATGAAACAAAGTTTTGATTCAAGTTACTGTCCATAATGCCATCACTCTTTCAATGCAACAAAGAAGTTTAAATTACTTGGAATTATGACACACTTATTACAAACCCTGAGGAATTATACACCAGACAAAGACTGATCAAATTGGAATAGCACAGGATCTTCTCCTGGCTTTACACCAGCTGATTTCCCAAGCAGAGTGGCATCGAGGGAGGGGTGACAGGAATCCAGCATTCCTAATTTTGTTTGCTTTGATCACATTCTAACAGCTTCTGTTCCTCAAGTATCTGTCTCTTGCTTCTGAGAGGAAAATATATAGCCAGGTTCACATTTTAATTTTCAGGTCCAATGAGTACAAACAAAAATAAACTTTTCTTCACAGCCCATCCAAAAAGGGTAAGAAAATGAAATTACGTGCATCTGAGCTCTGCTAGTAGATATGGAAACAGTTACACTTGTTCTACATATTTAAAATGTTCTTTTAATTCCACACAGAACCTCATGCTATTGTCACCATTACAAAATCAGACAAACAAATGGCAGGCAGTAGATACAAGTAAATTTCATCATGCAGGATGGCAAAGGCAGTGTTTACTTTGAAGTTGTTTTTTTTTTTTTTTGTTGCTGCAACATTTTTTCACCTATAGCCATTATTTGGTAGATCATGGAGATATTCTGGATACTTTTGTTAGAATAGGTATACTGGCTAGTAGTGGATGTCGTGACAGAAATGGCAGATCACTTTTAACTGAAAGGACAACACTGGAACACACCTACACTGACATTTTTCTAATGTAAACTAAGTTGATGTATTTCAATTCCCACCTACAGTGGGCTAAAATCACACACAATTACAGCTTATATAATGATTGTATTATGCCACAATAACACAAACTCTATGTTCATCTGCGCATAAACTTAAGAAGGCACAAGAGGCATTTTAAAATCACCCACCAATTTCTCTGGTCAGTAATCAGCATCCCAAAGACATGGTAAACTTTCCACTTAAGTTTAAATAATACAAAAACAAGACCAAAAAAACAACTCAGAGCAGGACCAAAAGTGGCAGTTTGGTATTACAATTTAGTGAAAATTAAGAAACTCATTTAGTACATGTGACAAGAAGCAGTCAAGTGCTGCCAAAGTGCTGCTTTTCAAAGTTATTATTTTACAGCAATTGTTAAAGCAACACATTAAAATAATTGTAAATGGAGTCTGTTGAGACAGTCTGCTGGATTGACATACCAAGTGTCTGACAGCTCTGAAGAGGACAACTACCAATATCCACTATTTCATACACAAAAGCTCTCTCCCGCTCATTGTCCACTTTCAGAAGGAAACACTGTAAACAAGTAAAAGCAGCTCTCCACACAGCTATCATTACAGTCCAACATGAAAAACAGACAGAGAAGCTAGAAGTGAGCAACTTTGAATGCAAATTAAATAGAAATCATTGTCTTTCTTCCTTCTGACAACTTAATTGAGCCTTTCCATCAGTGACAGTCACTGAGCACAGAGCTGTCAGAAGTCTGGCTGGGAACAGCAGAGCTCCTCCTCTCTGCTCCTTTCAATGTGATGGGCTGAATCCCAAGACGCCAGGTTATTCAACAAACAGAATGTGTGAATCCCCAGTAAGGGCAGGAGAAGCAAAAAATCCCTGCAACTCCACCTTTGCCACTGGTTAAAGGGGCAGCTCCTGCTCTGTGATCCATTTCTCGCTTAGAGGCACAGAGTCAAAACAAATTTCCATTTCTATAGCTGCTGCCCCCGGAGTACATTAAGAAAATCTCTAAGAATTTTCCATTAGAAAAACAAAACAAAAAATCACACTACAAAACAGAAAAATAACCAGAAAGATGCAAGGCCATCAAGGCTTGCCATATGCAAATTTATTTAAGTAAAGTATCAGGTTATGTAGTTTACATACATAAAGCTTTTCTTATCACAATTCCTTATAACTATTTCAAGCATTCCTGTACACTACTAACAACTACCTGCTATCTCTAATTAAAACCAAAATTAAGTTACCAAAATATGACACCTACAGGCAGAATTCAGTTTTCTTCTCTCCTGAATTTTACTTTAGTTCAACTCCAGTTACAAAAAAATATTTTCAGAATGAAAAAAAACACTTACTTCAAAACCACAGCAGAAACACCTTAATTTTTTTTCCCAAAGCCAAAAAACAAAAATCTGGGATTAGGATTAAAAAAAGTGAACTAGAGTACTAGGTCTCTAACACTGGGGTTATTTCAGCTCCAAAACACCTTATCAATATTTATAATAAATATAAAAAATGCCTTTTGAATGTAGGCAGCAAGTTCCAAAGGACTGCACAGCTTCAGGTACTGTCAATAATTTTTTTAAGAAACACCTTTATGAAATGTTTAAAATGACATCTGACTATGAGCCATCTGGGTGGAAAAGCATGCATGCATAACAAGGGTATGAAAATAAAATTTTAAAAAGTGTATGGCTTTGAGTGCTGACTGAAACAACCAAGCTACCTCTGTCTTCTCACAGTAAACACAGCATATTATTACAAGAAGAGAATCATACTTGTGATAAGTATTATTTTAACTAGAGTGTTTTAGAAAACAGTAACTTAAAAAAAGCATTAAGCATGTACTTACTAACATATAGCTTACAAAAATTAAAAGCCTACGAAAACCCTCCTCAAATCTTAGCTCTTTTATTTCTCCTTCCTTTTAAACCTTTACAGAATTTAAATTGTTTTCTAGCTTTATATTTGTTTGTAAGTATTAGATATTTACTGCTAGATTGAAAACCTAAGTTCTAAGTATTCACATGACTCAGACATAAATTCCCCAGTTCCTGTAAGGACCATTACGTTGGCTGTAAACAATAAGCAATAATGACCCTCTTCTGAAGGAGAGGAGGAAAAACAGAGTAAACAAACATGTTAATACATATCGTTTTAGTCTCTGGATGTTTTCCTCTCACCTCAAAAATTTGTTTATACAACTTGCTTTAAAATGAAATTGTTGAAAATACCAGTAACAAAACAGTTCCTGTTCTTTACTCCCAATCATCCTAAAGATAGGCTTTTCAGGAACACATATACACACACATACATAACCCCCAAGGCTGCTAAGCATAGCTGAATGCTGTTAACGTGGAATTATGGAACAGGGAAAAGAGGAAAGAATTGTGACTATGTAATTGCCTAGGAGCCATAATAACTACTTTGGACTCTAAAAGAGCTTTGATACAGGTGACCCAAGTATTTGCAGAAATTTTTACTTCCAAGATTGCTGAAGTTGAACAGGTATCCTACCTCTGAAATTTGATCTGCAGTTAGTTGTGACTACACCTTTTTATTTTTCTGTTCCTCACTTTAGGAAGTCAGACTGAAGGAACATTACACCAAGATGGAGATACAATTACTTAATTTTTTATGTCCTCTGTAACAGAACAGTAGACGAGAAATGCCCATATACAAGAAGGGTTCTCCTTTCAGAAACTCTTTAGTCTTTCTGTTCAACACAAAGAAAACTGATTTTGCTAATTGCAGCAGTATTTCACTTGACCTTTTGTTCTTTAAGTTTTGGTTTTTTTGTTTAAAAAGTTTGACAGTTCCCACACACTGTGAGGCATCCAATTTTCAATTACAATCAAAACCAAAACTTAAAATGAAAGCTGAAATGAATTTGTGACAGATTCCACAGCAGTCCTTTTAATTCTTAATATACTGAAGACAATTTTTGGCTTGTAAAACTGTCACTAAAGAATTTAGGTTAATGCTTATGCAGAAATTCCAAACAAACTGCAAGCCTGAATGTGAAAAAACCTTACAGATTACCTTGTAACCCACCAGTTCTCTACATACGCATAAGATAGTTACTTTTCAGAAAAAGCTAAGCCTTAACTTTTCTGAAAAATCAATGCACATAAGCACTTTGTGTGTGAATGCAGTCTCCAAGTTAAAATAGGTTGTAATCAATACCCTTAAGTAATCCAAAATAAACATCATTTTAATTACTGTAACCTAACTACTCTCAGACATGGCTAGCCAAAAATTTATTAATATTACTGCTCTTTGAAAGGTATGTGACTCTCGCCTTGCACATGAATTTATTTGAATCCTTATATCTTAGAAGTGATTAGCAGTTATAGAATACAACAGCTAAATTTTTTACTTTCAAATGTACTCAGAAAGTCACAGACAAAACCCAAAGAACTGATAAAATATAATGCAGTCTGGATGTTCCAAATTACTACTTCCAGTTAATATCCACTTTGACGGGTGCAATTTTGAAGTCTTATAATTATTTTAATCTTAAATTGGTTTGGATGTTTTATTCAGACACAGAAATAATAGGCAGTGGATCTAGACTGCCATTTTGTGGTACCATTACCTTCCCAGACTGTCTGCTACCATCCATCTACACATCATCTTTCAAAGGCCTTTCTGCAAAGTGCAACTTTGAATACAAAGAACAGTCAGAACTTTCTGTTCTTTTTTCATGGACTCTGTTTATACTGTTAAAAACAAGAGTAAAATACCTAACTTGAAATTTAAGTAGACAGAACACTGTCCTGTGCAAGAGTACAGGCAATAAAACGTTTTTCAGCCTTCCTCCATGACACATACTACATATGTGTATATACAGGTTTTACAAGAAACTGATTCAATTCTTCTTTAGATAAACCATTTGCTCTTCCCAGTAAGACCCTTTTCAAAAGATACACTCCTACCAGCCATGTTTGAATTATCTGACTGAAAGTAACATATCAAGCAAGAAGACTTTGAACTCTTTTGTTACATGGTTGTTTGAAGAAACACTCACCCACTGCTCCTGTCCATCGGTGGCCAAGCCTGAAGCAGCAAGACCAAGTGCTGAAACTCAGACAGACTCTGACTGGACTCCAGAAGTCCCAGGAAGAGATGGTATCTTTTTTCTTCATTTTCAATATCTGTTATCTCTACCTGAAGGAGACAAAAACCAACCAAACAAACTAACTAAACCAGGGTTTTTTTCCCCCCCAGAAATCAATGATTTAAAAGCAATCGACAAACTATCTGTGAAGAACACCACTGTTCCAAAACAATGCAGGAAACACAGTGAACATAATTTTCCCAGAAACCCATTTTCTTATCTCTCATTTTCAACTACCTGCAGATAAAATGGGAGAGCACAGATGATGTGGAATGACTTAGGTGGGCATTGCTAGAACAATGTAAACCCATACCAGTACATTCTTTGATTAGTTCAGAGGATCAGATCTCTGTCTTCTTCAAACAACCAAAAATTCCTTAAATTTCTTTTTCTCAATGTACAGACATATATACACACATTTTCAAAGAATGATTATGTCCAGTGCTTTCCCAATATGTATTAACCTCATTCACCCAAGAAAAATCAATAGTTTGATCTGAATTTACAGCACCTCTTCTTTTCTCACCTAGAAAAGAGCCTTGAAAGATGCTTCTCAATTAATCTACCCAGAAAAGTACATTTTCTAATAAGTAATACAGTATTTCTCCGCATAGGTGTTTGAACCTAAAAAAATCAAAACCCCACTCTCCTACTGGCTCCCAGACAATTCTGTCTTGGGACAAGGGCCTATCCCTGTTGAAAACCTGCAGCTTTTGCCTGAACTTGAATTCACTCCAGTTGATGACAGGCCCTTTTAAATAATTACTGCCTGCAGCTTCATGGTAAAAGTGTGCCAGGTAAAAGGTCTGACTGCCGAAAGAAGGCTGCTGTAAATGGGAACCAACTTGCTACTAAATGAGAGGTAACTTCTGTTTAAAAGTTTGGATATCACACCAGGAGGGCTTTCACAAAGTGAACAGCAATTCACTGCCTACCTGACATACACAAGTTTTTGGAGTTTAACAATTATTTGTTACAATAACAAAGTAGCTCCCTCTATATTATTAACACATTCTAACACTGCATTTTTCTTCCAGAGTCTAGAAACTTCCAGAATATCAAACACTTCCATTTCATCTTATAATTCTGCTGAAGATACACAGCATTAAATGTTAACTTTTCTGTTTCAGTCCAAGTAGTTCTAAGACATCAAACATGGACAAAGTCTTCCTTAGTTCCACAGCTACTCTGAAAGATTAAAGATCGCATCCCAATCTCTTCAAAGTGACTCTGATACATCAAGGGCAAATTTTCACAAGAGGCTGGAAAACAAACATTACTGATGCATTTATCGAGTTGCCTACATAATCTGTGACTTTAAAATATTTAGTGTTGAAAAACTGTTTTCTTCTGTCTCCAGAGTATATCTGAAAGCACCATACACTAAAACATTTCTGATAGTGAAAAAATGTTTCCTAGATCTGTCCACTTGAAATATTTTTCTTTACTGCAAATGTCATAGAGCAGACATCAGTTACCCACTTGTAATATATATACTTGGTAATACATAATATTGCAATGCTAGATATTGAAATGACAAGGCTGAAAAGAGAATAGACATAAACAAGAAAGGAAAAAAGGGACAGAAGAGGTTAACCTCTAGGGTTCCAAAATATTTATCATTTTAGCAACTTAAGTACTAGCTAGACAACAGAAGCTCTCACACTGCACCCATCCCCAAATTCCTTTTCCATAAAACTAGCTTTTATATATTGAAATGAAGTACATACCATTCTGGATGGTCCACTAAGTACATTTTAGTTTATCTTCACAAATAGCATGTTACTTCAAAACACAGACTAAATGTTAAGATCTTTCTAATGATAACCATAAAAATGGCAATAAATGGCAAAGACAATATCAATACATGAGAAAAGCTGTCAGAGAAGGTCCCCTATTAGCAACAGAGAATAGATCAGACATTCCACTTAATGTGAACTGAATTCCAATAATTCTGCCTAATAATTCATCTTTGCAGACTTGGGTTTACATTTTTTTATAAGCTTAATTAATCTAGCACCATAATTTTGTGTTTTGGACAGCTGGATCCTTGCAACATGATTGCTCGTGACATAACATACTAATTCAACTGAAGCCAATCATGAGAATTACCTTTCTGTTCTCAAATTCAGAGAGCATTTCTGCAGCATTTCTCTCTACAATAGCTTTTTTCAAGTCACCTATTTTTCTCACTAAGAGTAATAAAGTGAACTTCCTACAGTGTTAATGATTTGTGGTTTTTAAGAAGCCTAGTGAAAATTCACTCTTTATATGGCATTTTAGATGCATGTCACTTCCACTGAACATGAAGCAAGACAGATTTCAAGTGACAGTTCTTTGCTAGAAGGAAGCAAAACCTTGAAACAGCACATAGGAATGAGGTTTTAATTTATATTTTCTATGTGTGTGTATTTATCTATCTAGATATATCGCTCTATATAAAACACACAGAGAACTTAAGTTTTGCTCTGTATTACTGTCTTTGCTTTCTGAGTCTGAGGGAGAGCACAGTGAGGAAGCAGACACCTCCCACAGCAGAAACAGAGCATGCTCTGTGCAAAAAGGTAGAAATTTCACCTTTACAAAGTGAAAGCTAGCTGAGATGAGTTGCTGTGGTTAGTCAAGCCTCTTGTTTTGTTGCACTAACAGATTAAAAGGAAAAAGATCCACTTTTAATTGAACACTCTCTCTGTAGCAATTTTGGATGATCTATTCAGATGACCCTGACTGTAACACAGGGTAATGGGACAATATCACTCTGCTTCCCCTTCCTTTTTAAAACAAAATCCCAAAACATCTTTCTAAACCACTCTGAGGTTAACCATGCAAAGATAACCCACTATGAACTGCTCAGAGGCTCCTGAACACAA
>JANPWX010020000.1:0-11380 GCA_024734555.1 Trochalopteron elliotii
CTCTTCTCTTCTCTTCTCTTCTCTTCTCTTCTCTTCTCTTCTCTTCTTTCTCTTTCTCTTTCTCTTTCTCTTTCTCTTTCTCTTTCTCTTTCTCTTTCTCTCTTTTCTCTTTTCTCTTTCTTTCTCTCTTTCCTCTTTTTTCTCTTTTTTCTCTTTTCTCTTTTTTCTCTTTTCTCTCTTTTCTCTTTTCTCTCTTTTCTCTCTTTTGTCTTTTCTCTTTTTTCTTCTCTCTTCCTTCTCTTTCTCCTCCACGTGTCACACCTTGGACAGGGTTTGTGCAGTTCCTCAGCCACACAACAACCCCATGACACCCCAGGGTCACCTGTGGGAGGCCAAATCACCTAAAATTCCTTATCAAATTCACCCCACCTTCCTTTGGGGAGCACAAAACCTCTGTTTCAAAGAACCCAGAGAGGGTTTGTTCTCTCTGGCCAGCACTGAGGGCGAGTGAGGCATTCAGGATTTTGGGGATGTGAATGCCAAGTCAGACAATTGAGAGAAGCCAAAAACAACCAAAAAAAAAAAATCTTGAAATCAGAAGTTGATGACCTGGCTGAAATGGGGAGGAACCCCCAGTCTGATCTTCATGTCATTATGAGCAGGAAAGCCTGAAACTCCATGGAATTTTTTTAATGGAAAGCCTGAAAATGCATGGAATTTTTAAATAGACAGCCTGAAAATCCATGGAATTTTTTTATTGGAAATCCTGGAAATCCATGGGATTTTTTTAATGGAAAGCCTGAAAATCCATGGAATTTTTAAATAGACAGCCTGAAAATCCATGGAATTTTTTTAATGGAAAGCCTGAAAATCCATGGAATTTTTAAAGGGAAAGCCTGAAAATGCATGGATTTTTTAAACAGACAGCCTGAAAATGCATGGAATTTTTTAAATGGAAAGCCTGAAAATGCATGGAATTTTTTTAATGGAAAGCCTGAAAATCCATGGAATTTTTAAATAGACAGCCTGAAAATCCATGGAGTTTTTTAAATGGAAAGCCTGAAAATGCATGGAATTTTTAAATGGAAAGCCTGAAAATCCATGGAAACAGGGCAAGGATCCCACAAGGCAGAAAACAAAGTCAGGTGGGCCGGGAAGAGGCGAAGCGAAGGCGTCAGAGGCGGGGAGGAGGGTGAGAACATGCCACGGAAATGTGGCCACAGCCAAAGCTGCTCAAGGAGCAGCCAAAAGCAACTGAGAGGCTCCTTCTGCTCCCAAATGGGTGGAAAAACCACAGATTTGGGATTCTGCTCCTGCCTGGAGTCTCCTGGGGAACAGGCTGTGGTCAGCTGGAAGCAGAGAAAGGTGAGGGTGGGAAAAGGATCAGGTGAAATATTCCCCCTGTGTAGCCCCTGGTGTAGTGCCTGAAAAGTTTTGGTTTTCTGAAATTCTTTTCCCAGAGGATTTTCTGTAAAAAAAAAATGAGTATTTTTGTAGACTGTAACTTTGTTTTTCATTCCTTTTCTCAGGAGGGTTCTTCTTCTTGATGTCCCTCTGGTCTGACCAATGCGAGTGAAGAATTTTGTCTTTCTGTCACCAAGCAGATCAGTCTGTGTAAAACAGTATATAAAGAAGACACGTCCCAAAAATAAAAGAATCATTTCAGCCTTATGAAACTCAGAGTTTGTGTTGCTGTGGTGTAAAACAGAATCACCCCTGGGTCCCTGGCAGTGTCCAAGGCCAGGTTGGACAGGGCTTGGAGCACCCTGGGATGGTGGGAGGTGTCCCTGCTCCTGGCAGGGGGTTGGAAAAAAACAATTTTCAAGGTTTTTTCCAACCAAACCCAGTCTGGGATTCTGGAGGAAATATTCAGGCCCATATTATAATTTAACTTCATCAGGTAGTAATGTTTGCTGATTTCAAACATTAATTAATTGAAGCCCCAGTACCTGAACTGATAATTTTCCTTTGGGAAAATGGGGAAAAACATCCATTAACATCCATTAAGTACATCCATTAACAAGAAAAGAAAAATGGTTTTTCAATCATCTCCTCCAAATCGTCAAAATTAAGAGGAAAAAAGTTATCCCCCCCCCACCAAAAAAATGCATGATTCACAAGAAATATGAAATAAATTAAAACAAACAATATATTAGCAATTAACTTATAACTAACTATATTATTAATAATATTATAATAATTTTTATAATAAAACTGGTACAGCTTTGATTATAAAAAAGGACCAGTGAAATCTGAGATTTCCATTCCTATTTATGGAGGAAGGGATGATGGAATAAGTTGATAAAGTACTTTTGCCAATCTTCACAATATTTGATATTTTTCTTGCAGTTTCAGCTTGAAGGAATTAGTCATTATATGGGGGAAATGAGCTCTTTTAAAACAAAACAAAAAACAAACCCATTTTCAGCTTTTTTTTTTAGGTTTCATAGTGTTCAAACAAATCCTGAGGAAGTCAACTTTAAAAGAAAAATAAATATCATCCTGCTCAATGAACTATTAAAACAGAATTTAAGGTCTTTCTCCTTCTTTCATACCTTTTATTTCTCCCAGCTTTTCTGTGCTTCCTGAGAGGATTAGTCAATTAAAGTGGTATCATTTATTCACACCCATTTAAACAGATTTATTCTGTTTAAATTATACCTAATAATGAAGGCAAAATTAAATTTGTTTGGAACACCATCATCAAAACAGGATCTCAGACATCTATAACAAAGACGTTACAAATAAAACTCTCAAGAATTATTTTAATTTCCTTGCCTTTCTTAAGTAGAGTCTGTGCAGAGCCCAAACTGTCTTTGGAGACACAGAAATTTAAAATTTGCTCATTTCCAAGGTAGAAAATGAAACTGAGGCTGCCACTCACTTTATTTTAGGATGATTGAATGAAAGCAGGATGGTTTCCCCTCACAGAATGTGAATTTCCCTGCACTGGTGATGGGTTTTGAAGCATTTTTCACAGAGCTTCACTGGGAAGAGCTTGAGATTAAAAAGGGAGAATAATAAAAGATATTTGTCCCTGAGTATGGGAAATTATGAGCCAGAGTGAAATCCCAACAGGAACAAAAATGTCCTGGGACAAAGGAGTGTCAGATGAGGATCTGGAAAGGGACAAAGCCAAAGCTGAGCCATCCAAAACATTAAATAGGAAAAAATACTTAAATATTTTAGATTTATATTTTTAAAAACATAATAATTAATATATATATATATTAAATATTTAAATAATTTATTGATAACATTTCAATAATCAGAAGTGGTTCTGTTAACAGGGACAGGGATCTGTCAAATCCAGGACTTCTGCAAGCAATTCCAACTTTAGGAGGAGCAGTGAGCACACACAAACAGGAACGGACAAAGAGAGAGAAATTCTCCCCCCTGAGCTGCAGGAATGACCCCAGCCAGGGAGCTGATCCCAGAACTGGAGCATCAGAGAATTCCAGCCCAAACTGAGAATATTCCTGCTCCATCCCATGGAAAGTTTGGAAAAAACTGTTGTGGAGTCACTAAAAACTTTGATTTCGTAAGTCAGGGTCAGTCAAAAAAAAAGAAAAAAAGATTGTGGGGGAAATCTCAACTTCCTCTGGGGCTCCCAGCACAGGAGAGATGTGGAACTGCTGGAAGTGAATCCAGAGGAGTCCCTGGAGCTGCTCCAGGGCTGGAGCCAGGCTGGGAGAGCTGGGAATGTTCCCCTGGAGAGGAGAAGCTCCAGGGAGAGCCCAGAGCCCCTGGCAGGGCCTGAAGGGGCTCCAGGAGAGCTGGAGAGGGACTGGGGACGAGGGATGGAGGGACAGGACACAGGGAATGGCTTTGAGATGAACGAAGGAGATTTAAATGGGATTTTGGAAAGGAATTCCTGGCTGTGAGAGTGGTGGGGAGCTGGGATGGAGTTCCCAGAGCAGCTGTGGCTGCTCCTGGATCCCTGGAAGAGTCCAAGGCCAGGCTGGAAGGAGTTTGGATCACCCTGGGATAGTGGAAGGTGTCCCTGCCCATCCAGGGGGTAACACTGGGTGAGATTTAAGGTCCCTTCCAACCCAAGCTCTCCTGGGATTATTTTGGGATTCCTATCACATCCATAACCTGCTCAATTTTCCCGGCACCTCACCGACCTCACACCCCTTGGAAGAAACCCCCACCAACACCAGAGCTTGGGGAGGGTTTGTTTTTAGATTCACCCCATTCCTCTAATCCCTCTGCATTGCCTGCAGCCAGCAGGAGAAGGGGAATGCAGCCTGGAGAGAGCCGGGATTCACAGAACACCCCGTGCTGGAAGGAGGGACAGGAACCAGCGGCGCTCGTTAGTCCCTAAATTAACGAAACGCTGCCAAGGTAACGGCTCCCTCCACAACAGCTCCTGACCAAACAACTTTCCCTAAGCTCTGCTGAAATAATCTGTTTTTTCACCTGCAGGAGCGAAACATTCGAGCCGACATTCCGAGACGGATCTGGTTAAAGCCATAAAAAAATCCTTGTGGCCACCTATATATTATTTTTTATGCCCGCGCTTAACGCGGCGCATTTTACGGACGGGCTAAAGAGCCATAAATCACCTGAAACGTGGTGTAAAACACTCCAGGCTCTTAGCAGGGTATCAGATGCCAGCAAATATTCCGTGTAGGCACGAGGTTTGTGCAGATGTGGGAGGGAAGGGACGTGTCATCTCCCTGGAATGGCGGGAAGATGGGAATTCTGCTTCTCTTCTGCCTGGGAGGTCGGGAGAGCAGTCAGCCTGACCTGGATCTGTGATGGATTAGCAGCCAAAATGAGGATGGAATATGTGGGAGAACAGCACAGCTCCAGCCTTGACTGGGTCTAATCCCAGCAACAGGAGTTTTGTAGGAATTACATGGCGGGAGAGAGGAGTTCTGTCTCTTCGGGTGGATGAGTGTGGACTCGATATTTTCTGAGCTTCTCTCCTCAAGGAAAACTTTTCAACAGTTTTTCTTTTTCTCAAAACGACCTTGTGTAAACAATATTCCTTTCCTGTGTTGGTGCTGTTTGGTATTTCTGTTACTCAGCCAATGGGAGAGGTGTCAGTCCTATGGACCAATAATGTGAGTTTTTAGCGAAGCATGTTATAAAAGGGCTGGATGAATTGTAAATGAATTGTTTTCTTTTTCCCAAAACAACCTTGTGCAAACCATATTCCTTTCCCATAACAACAGGTGTTGTTTGCTAATTGCTGTTACTTTAATAAGAGAAGTGTCAGTTCTATGGACCAATGACGTGACTTCTTAGCGAAGGATGTTATAAAAACCCTGGATAAATTGTAAACAAAGCCTTCTGATTTCTCCTGCCTCCTGACTGAAGTCAAGCATTTTTATTTCATGTCCTATTGTGACAATCCTGCAGACAGGACCAGCCAGAAATCAGCAGGAATGTGGCGATCCCAAACAGAAATGACCAAACCCTGCTGAGACAGAGAAACCATCCCCTTGGCCTGCTGTTCCAAACTCATTTTCCCAGAATTTTGGGATTTTTCCAGGTTGGTGACGCCCCTTCTCCATCCTGCTGTCTGGAATTAATGGCCTTTAATGCCTCTAAATGCCTTTATGGTCTCCTCCCAACATCTGAGTCCCACTGGGATCCACATTTTTTGTGCTGGGATCCCCATTTTTTCTGCCAGGATCCCCATTTTTTGGGATGTGATCCCCATTTTTTAGGATGGGATCTTCATTTTTTGTGCCAGGATCCCGATTTTTAGTGATGGGATCCCCATTTTTTGTGCAGGGTTCCTCATTTTTTATACTGGGATCCCCATTTTTTTGTACTGGGATCCACATTTTTTGTGCAGGGATCCACATTTTTTGTACTGGAATCCACATTTTTTGGGATGGGATCCCTGTTTTTTGTGCCAGGATCCCCATTTTTGGGGATGGCAGTCTCCAGTCCCTGGAGACAGCAAATTCCACGGAGAATGAGAGGAGGAGGGATCAATATCTTCACGTGGAGAGGTTTAATCCAGGAGGAAAAGGATGGGCATCCACACACAGCAGAGTGAGGGAATTACTTGATTTTCAGGTTTTGGGATATTTCAGATTTTGGACTTGAATTCCTTTCAGTGGGGAAAAAAAAAAAAAAAAGAAAAAAAAAAGCACTATGGCTACAGATGAAGACAAACACACTGAAATTCCTGATTTTGCAGAAGCCCAGCATGAGAAGTCCTAAGGAAAATTAAACCAGATTGGCTCTGCTGAGGGTGAGGATCCAGAGTGGATGAGCCCTGGATTAACCTGTTCCCAGTTCCCTTGGATTGATGGATCTGGGATTACAGCACCATTCCACACCATGTCCTTCATTTCTTCAACTTCCAGCAAGTGTGGCCTAAGTTTAGATGCTTAAGCCAGGCTGGAAAAGCACCTAAAAAAGCCTTTCAAGTGAAAGGGATTGGAAAAATTTGGAGATTGAGGTGCTTCAGAATTTTTCATATCCTGTTCATGCAAGTCATGCTGGAAAAACTGGCGTGAAAGAAACTTCCCTCTTTCACTTAATTCTTCTAATTAAATGTGGTCATAATGACACTTTTTTGCTTATAACACTTACAGAAATGTTAGAAATTAGTTTAAAAGAGGGACTTGTCACAGGAATTTGGGCAAAGACTTGATATCCTGCTCCAGTGATCACCAGTGAAGGACATGGTGGGAATCTGGGAATGCTTGTGTTGTCCTGAGCAGGGCCAGAACTGGATTCAGTGAACCTTGTGTCTCCCTTCTAACCCAGAATATTCCATGATTCAACATCCTAAAGCTTTAAACGTGTAAAAATCAGGTGGATTTCAAAAAAAAAAAAAAAAACAGTTGCTCTGAGCAGAGAAGGGAATGTTTAATTTAACATTTTTGCTGCTTTTTGACTGGCTGGCACCAGGGAGCATTTCCTGAGGGAGCTGCTGGTGATTTCAGTGGTCCAGGAACTCCCAGCCCCTACACCCTGGAGTTTGGGATAAGGCAGCTCCAAGAGAAGCATCAAGAGGGTGAGGTGGCAGGAGAGCTGGAAGCATCCCAAAAGGTTTCACATCCTGCCAGTGCTCCACCAAAACCAACACATTTTCCCCAGAGCACTCCACTCTCATCGAGGTGAGGAAGTGTTTTGCGATGGAAAAATATTCCAGGGGGCCAGATCTGACAAAAAGGTCAACTCAGGCCCCAGTAAAATTAATTTGGGTTCTTTGAAAGTGAGAACCCGCAGGGACCAGGTGGATGTTTTTATTTGTTTTAACAAATAATTTGTTTTAACAAATAATTTGTTTGTTTTTACTTGAGGAAACTCCCGTTGACTTTGGCTGAGCTCAGGTTTCAGCCCTAAGGACAGAGAGAGAGAAAACTCCAAATCATGGAGTTAAATGTGCTGGGGAAATGGCTCTGGAGAAATGGGATGGATAATTATGGAGTGGCATTAGGAGTGAGAGGAAAAGGAGTTCGAATAATTATTCTTTGGGGTTAGGAGTGAGAAGAAAAGAAGTAGAAAGAAACAGTGGCATAAAAGGTCTGAAGAGCAAAGCCTGCTCCTTTTTTGTAGCTGAAATCCATGGATTCAGGATCCCTCTCATGGACCAATTTAGAATCAGCCTCAATTTCCCAAAATCCAAAAAATCCCTTAGATTCCCAAACCTTCAGCAGAGGCTCTGGAATGGCAGGAGTGGGATATCAGAGTATCAGATGGGATTTGCTGGTATCCACGGATAAACCCGGATTCTGGGGGTGCCTGGAAATTTTGGGAAGCCTCCTGTCCTAGTGGAATCCATGGAATCCACTAGGATTAAATTAATTAATTAAATTGTATTATTTAATTAATGATAATTAATTGTATTTAATTAAATCATTGTTTAATTAATGATTAATTAAATTGTATTTCTGACTTGGAGTCTCTCACTGGTTTTGCTTTCAAACCACCCTGGTGGGGGGGATTTTCCTTTTCTGCAATGATTTGGAATTCTTCTCTCCTTGCTGGCAAAGCAGGCACCAGAGGGGTTCCAAAACATGGGAGGGGAAAGGAATAAAATGGGGGGCAAAAAGGAAAAATAGAGGAACAGAAAAATAGATCAGACACTCAAGGGGGAAAAGGAAAAACAGAGAAACAGATGAATAGATCAGACACTCAAGGTTGGATTTGGACACAGCTTGGAGATGGATCCATGTTCTCCAGAACACAGAGGGACAGGAGGATGTGAGAGCAGTGGGATGTGTGGGTGAAGAAGAGGAGGAAACTCCAATATCCCCATTTATTTTTTTTTTTTTTTTACTTTTCTGCCCTTCTCACCAAACTTTCAGCACGTCAGTCCCAAATTTCACTCTCAGAAAAAACTGGGAGATGCTGGTGGGGAGATTTTGGTGACTTGCTGGCAGCCCTTGGGGCATTTCCAGGTTAACCATCCTAGAAATACGGAATATCCAGAGTTGGAAGGGATCCATCAGGACCATCCTTGGCCCTGCACAGACACCCAAACAATCCCACCCTGGGCATCCCTGGAGTGTTGTCCAAACACTCCTGGAATTCTGGCAGCCTTGGGAATGTGCCCATTCCCTGGGGAGCCTGGGAAGTGCCCAGCACCCTCTCTGTGACAGTTTTGGGGTTTTTTTCCCTCCTTGCCAAGGTCAGGATGAATGATGCACAGGAAATGTAGATTTCAAGTTCAGACTTGGATGATTATTAATTTTTATTTATTTACAGACTCATGAGCTCTAACGAGCAAGTTAGAGAAACGTGGTAAAATGGAGATTCTAACTCTTTCCAGGGTTATTTAAGTGCTAATTACCCAATAATGAGGTGACACCTGTTTTATTTATATTTCTGACCCAATAATGACCACCCAAGGCCCACAATGAGTACCTTTTTCACCCAATTACAGAAAACCACCCCAAACCCATGAAGAAGAAGGAAAGAGAAGGTGAAGAAGGAGGAAGAAGGTGAAGAAGGAGGAAGAAGGTGAAGAAGAAGGACCCAGAAAATGCCCAAATTCCTCCATCTTAACTCACATGTATTACTATACACTAAAACCCCAAAATCTAAGTTTACAGCATTCCAACACCTCTGGATGAGGAATCTTTTCCTAAATCCAACCTAACCCTCCCCTGACAGAGATAATGATTCCACCACTTCCCTGAAATCCTGTTCCAATACTTTCAGTGGAAATATTTTTTTTCCTAATATCCAATCTAAACCTCCCCTGGTGCAACTTGAGGCCTTTTCCTCTTCTCCTCTTCCTTGTTCTGTGGTCCTGAAGTGGCCAGAAGGATCCACTACCCTCAAATTTAATTAAATATAAATAAAATTACATAACCATTCCAATAAATCTATATTTGAAGGTCATAAAATAATGTCCTAAAGGATCCGCTGCCCTCAAATTTAAGTAAATATAAATAAAAATACATAACCATTCCAATAAATCTGTATTTAAATGTCATAAAATAATGTCCTAAAGGATTTTTGGCAGCCCAGTTGAAGAGTCTTTGGAAAAAACAAGATTCATTTGAACTGACAAGTTTAAAAAATCCAGCTCATGTGGATCCCCACTTCCAAATTTGGGATATCTTCCTTTCGGTTCTGCTGTAAATATTTCAAGAAGAAAAGCAGAGCATTTTCTTCATTTCCTCCTCACAGTCCCAATTATTAAAAGGGGATTAAAATATTGATTTATTACAGCTTTGAGGGGGATGAGACTCCAGTGTTTTTATGTGATTCGGACCAAAGCTCCCTTTTTATCTCTGCTGCCAAGAGCTGGAATAGTCCCTTCCCACGGCTGCTGAGTTGGAAAGGCCTGCCAAAAGCAAGGAGATTCCCAAATTACTGCTGTCTTTCTTCCAGTGATCCATGAAAAAGCAGCTTCCAAATGCTTCCTCTAGGCGGGCAAAAAATATCAAACTGCACCAGAATTAATTCCAGAATTAGGAAGGGCTAGAGGAAATTTAGTGACCTGCTACCCCAAAACCTCTCCCCAGACCTAAAGTCAGAGGCATCAAAGCTTGGACTGGCCTCAAGGCTTAAATTTCCAATTATTTTTAAATCCCACATCTTTAAATTTTTTTAAGTTTGGAGGGTTTGTTTGTTTTTTTTAATGTCTTTCTTTTCCCACTTAAAGTGCCCCATAATGTGAATTATGTCGTGACCTGGAGCAGCAGAACAAATCTGAGCACGAGTTTTCAGGTCACCCAGAGACCTCCAGACAACCTGCAGGTGGTGACAACCTTTCATCACTTCCCCCTTTTTTCCCTGCTGGAAGTGGGAATATTGCAGCCCACTGGATTTTGTGCTGCCTTCCCTGGGGAGCAGCTGGTTTGGATCTGGAAGTTGTGTGGCTGCACTTGAGCTGGTGCTGAACCTGAATTATTTTTGTCCCACTGAGCTGTGCCATTGTTGGGCCATAAATTTTCCTGCTGGAAGAATTGTATCTGAGAGTTTCAGGGAGAAGGAAGGAGGGGGAAAAGGGGGAGAGAAAAGGGCAGGAGAGAGAAGGAAAAGGAAAAAGAAAAACAATATCTCTGACACATTTTATTTTCCAGTATATTAACATTTTTCTTCCTTCCTTTATTTTTTTCCCCCTGTAATGTTGAAAATAAAGGAAAAACAGTTTTTCCTTTAGCCAGCCCATGAAAATCCAACACCAAGACAGTGAAAATTAATCTGAACAATCTCACTTTTCCATTTCAATGTGTCTCCAAGTGAGATGGGAAAGGGAAAGATCCACCCAGAGGGAAGGCCCTGTCCAAGGTTCTAGTCCAGCTTCCCACCAGCAGCATTCCCCGATTTCCTCACCCACATCCCAAATTTATGCTGAAGCCCCCTCAGGAACAGTTTGTGACTTTAATTATACAGTCAGGCACTCCAACCCTCCTGCAGGGAAAGAGGGAAGAGCAATGAGATTTGTTGGAACCCCGGGTACTGAGAATTCCAACTTTCTGTGCTGACAGGCACTGACCCCCAACCAAACACTGCCTTTGACCTGAGGCCGTGGAAAAGGCTCCCAAAATTGAGTGATTGTGTCAACCCTGAAACACATAATCACAGGATGATTCTGTGCAGGTGCTGTTATTGAAGAGCTCTGGGAATCAGGGGTGCAGGGTACAGACCCAAATCTGACTCCAACATGGATTCAAAATGGACATTTTTTATACCCTTTCCTTATATAACTATATATTAATTATTAAACCCATATTGTTCTATTGTATACATTGATCTTATCCAAGCATGAGTTCTTGTAGTTCCCATCAAGCCCCCCCCCAAATATTGTTTCTCATGATTCTTGTTTAAGTTTTTATACCCTTTCATTATATAACTGCGTGTAACCACATATTAATTATTAAATCCATATTAAACCCATATTGTTCCATTGTATGAATTCTTGTAGTTTCCATCAGACCCCCCCAAATATCGTTTCTCATGATTCTTGTTTAAGACAACAATCATATTCAATTACCAAACAGTCATT
>JANPWX010020007.1:0-18729 GCA_024734555.1 Trochalopteron elliotii
TTTTATGATGCAGTGAAATGCTTTTTTGAGATTGGCAGTAAAAGGATCCACAGCAAAAGGATGCCAACCCATGTGACATTTAGCAAGGGAAACTGTGACTGTACATAAAGGGGGAGAGGGGATCACAGTGAGAGTGACACAGCACTGAGAACACTCCAGGAGGGTGCAGAACCTCAATCCATGGCAAAAACCAGACTTGGCCCTGCAGTGCTACCTCCAGGGGAAATCACAGCTGATGCCATAGAAAAATGGTTAAAACTAAGGGGAAATGGGCACATTTACATATGTCAGGGCAGAAAATACCTTCATCCTATGGAAAAAGAATAATGGAAATTGTGTAAAGGACCAATCCCTGTAGGCTGATGTTGCTTGGGAAGGGTTTGTGTTCTCTGAGCACTGGAAAGGTGCATGATTGAGCTGAGTGCCCTTGTTGCTGCACGTTTGCCATGGTTTGGGGCTCTCAGCTGAGAGCAGGTGACAGACAGAGTGCATCACTGTGTTAATGTTGGAATACATGATCACAGAATGATTCTATGGAGGGGCTTTATTGAAGAGCTCTGGGAATCAGGGATACAGGGCACAGACCCAAATCTGACTCCGACATGGAATCGAGAGGGACATGTTTTTATACCCTTTCCTTATATACCTATATATATATAAATTATTAAACCCATATTGTTCTATTGTATATCCAAGCATGAATTCTTGTAGTTTTCATCGGGCCGCCCAAATATCTTTTCTCATGATTCTTAAACAATAATCATATTCATTTACCAAATAATCACTACATTTAACAATCATATCACTTATCACAAGATGATTATGCAGGTGCAGTTTCACATGATGTAGTAAAGACAAAACTTAACCTTTATTTCCAGGGCCTGGGTAGTTTTGGTTCCCTTTCCCAGGCCTATCCAGGCCCAGCCTTTCTTTCCACCTCCCCTGAATCTGTTGTACACAATTCCCGTGATTTTTTAGAAGCATTTTAACCCTGTGCTGTCAGTTGCAGCTGCCATGGGCTGGCCTCCTCCCGGGGCTCTCGGTGGGCAGGCCCTGGTGAGAACAGCCCCGTGCAGGATCCTGCTCAGCCCTGCAGTCCCAACTCTGCCCTGTGCTCTGCTGGCTCAGGCTCCAGGGTCCTTCACCATCGTGGCATTTGACACTCTGCACCCACCAGACTGATGTGCAGAACTTGTGGGGTGATCCCTGGCCCCAGCCCTTGGTGTGCCCAAAGACTCCCTCGTGCTTCAGTGTAGAACCCAAAGTGGTTTCATTCATTCTGTACAGCCAGGCATTTCTTGGGAGTTTGGAGCTTTCCAGAAACACACAGCCTTCCTGAAGGACCAAAATAAAAGGTAGAAATTTGAAAGAAAACACTTAGGGTTATTTATTGAAGCCAAAGAGCTCTTATCTTCTAAAATA
This sequence comes from Trochalopteron elliotii, assembly GCA_024734555.1. Taxonomy (NCBI): domain Eukaryota; kingdom Metazoa; phylum Chordata; class Aves; order Passeriformes; family Leiothrichidae; genus Trochalopteron; species Trochalopteron elliotii. Next base: position 1,423 of record JANPWX010020007.1, read on the forward strand.
CAAAGAAATCTTTCCGTGTTTGAAGATTTACCTTCGCACATTTGAATTTAAAAGGATCTTTCATTTTGTGTGGCTTTTTCACTTCTAAAACTCTGATATGTTTACAGCTCTCTGTTCATAATGGCTAAAAGAAAATTAAAGGTTGTTCTGAGAATATCTAGGCAGCCATTTCTGTGCTTCTTCCTTCATAAATCAGTTTTTTTAGTGGCACAGCGATTTTCAGGCTCATTCATAAAGCATCAGTGACATTCAGTGTTCAGTTCAAGTACTGTAAGTTAATCACTTTTACACACCGTGCACAGCTCTGCACCTGTACAACTCGTTTGTCTGGGGCTGTTTGCCTTTTTTTAACCTGGAGGTGTGAGGTTTCCAAGCCCTGTTTTAGCAGCCGAGCAGATACAATATACACACGGTGGTTCTCAGTGTTGTGTCCCGCTGTTTCCCCTGCAGGCTGTGGATATTCTGCTGCAGCACGGCACTTATGTCAACGTGCAGGACGCCGTGTTCTTCACCCCGCTGCACATCGCTGCCTACTACGGCCACCAGCAGGTAACGGGGGGCAGTTCACACCTCTCCCAGGGTGTTCCTTTGTTATGCTGATGGGCCCTGCAGGTGTAGCGACATGTCTGTCTAACAGCCCAGGCTGATGCACCAGCCAAACCGGTGGGGAGTAATATTTTCACACCACATGCAGTTTTGTTGTTACAGCTCTCAGGAATTCATCACAGTTACTGAGAAAACAACAGGATCAAAAATAAGAAGAGAAAATGTCTGCAAAAAATGCAAACCCTGGTGTCGCTACAGAACACAAAATGAATGACCAGGGATTGGACAAACGAGGGTGACACCTCTCCAACCACACTGGTCAAACTGGAAGTCCATCAGTTGTCCCTCCTCCAGAGAGGAATGTAAACAGGGAGAACAGTTTACAAAACATTACTTTTGTTGACATGAAAGTCCATGAGAAACTCCAGTACAAAAATGAGACCATCAGAAGGCTGGAGAAGATCAGGGTGACAGCCCAGGCAGGGGAAGCACAAGGTGAGGATGGACACTGACCAGTTTTATGTCCTGAAGGATGTGCCTGCCTCAGGGAGAAGCAGCTCGGCCAACCCAGAGATGCCCACGTGGACAGCAGACCCAGAATCAATATCTGCCATGAAATATAAACAATAAACAGCCTCTGTTGGGATCATATTGGTTCTGTTATTCACATTTCCTCCCTGCATTCAGACAAATGGGGCTGGTGTCCATTCACCATAAAGAATGCTTATCAGAATGAATGTGAGCTTGCTTTTGAGAATTTTAGTACTTTTATAGGCATGTAACTTAAAAATTAGTTTTCTGTTGAATCCCTTCTCCCTGTTTTAACTTCACAGAGATGCTCACATACAGTATTACCCAATGCAATACTGTATCTGGTTTTCTCAAAGTTTTATTTTCATGTGATATTTTAATTCACCTCAATTAAATATTTAGGAAACTGTCCTGGTTTAGGGCAAATTTGGGAGGAAATCTCCGAATGGGGTTCCTCTGAAAAGCAAATCCAAACAGCCCCACCCCCCAGCCGGTCCGGGAAAATAACTCCCCCAGAGAAGAGTGGAAAAAGCCTTATTTATTTAACAAACAAAATGCCCGCAAGCATAAAGAATGAATAATAATAATAACAATAATAATAATATGAAACAATAAAACCTCTCGCTGCTCCGAAGAGAGATGGCAAAACTGAGAGTCCGTGTCAGGAGTCTGTTTATCAGTCCCTTCAGTGCTGAAAAATGCCGAGCCCCGGCCCGGTGGGCCACGGGTGCAAGATCCCGGTGCTCCTCTGGGTTTTTCAGTCCTGAGCAGATTTAAACAGTCCCAAAGAAAAATAAAATAATAAAAAAAAAAAACAGTCCAGGAAAGCTTCTTTGCCTCAGCTAGCTAGACTAACAAGAGGAGAAAAAAAAAAAACTCTCTCTGGCTGCCCTCCGTGTATCCGACGAAGGAAAAAAAAAAAAAAAGAAACCACACAGTCCCAAGGACGAGAGCAGATTCCGAGGAGTGAGTTTGTTTCTCAAAACAAACTGCGCGCTTCTTCTTTCCCTGCTCACTCTCGGAACCAGTCTTAAAGGTACAGAACACAGAACAGACGATTTGGGGATACATAGTCACCCTAGGACATTCCACCCCTTATCACCATATCGTCAACTTATCAAAACTAATTGAATTTTAACTCTACAAACACACATTATGCATGCATATATCTATATAAAAACAATATACAGCTATATACAGACAATGGCAGTGACATTCAACAAAAGTGATATGTACACATGGTTTTCATCCAACAATCAGATCTCCCTGAGGTACACATCTTGTTGTTCCATCTTTCTGCATTATCCACCATGTACAACCTGGTCCCTGAGCAAAGACAATCCCATGGATGGGTTTGTCCGTACTTGAGGTGGATTTGATCCAAACTGTTTTCCCTAGCAAACCTCTTGCATGTACTACAGGGACTTTATCTCCATCTACTGTATGCAGGAGCTCAGACTGGGCAGGGCCTGCTCTGTTGGTGGAACCTCGGGTGTTAACTAACCAGGTGGCCTTTGCCAGATGCTGCTCCCAGTTCTTGAAAGATCCCCCACCCAATGCTCTCAAGGTGGTCTTTAACAGTCCATTGAATCTTTCCACTTTCCCAGCAGCTGGTGCATGGTAGGGAATATGGTACACCCACTCTATGCCGTGTTCCCTAGCCCAGGTATTGATAAGGCTGTTCTTGAAATGAGTCCCGTTGTCTGACTCAATCCTCTCAGGGGTACCATGCCTCCAGAGAACCTGCTTTTCAAGGCCTAGAATGGTGTTACGGGCTGTAGCATGAGGCACAGGGTAGGTCTCCAGCCACCCCGTGGTGGCTTCCACCATTGTGAGCACGTAGCGCTTACCTTGACGTGTCTGGGGTAATGTGATATAATCAATCTGCCAGGCCTCCCCATACTTGTATTTGGACCACCGTCCACCATACCATAGGGGCTTCACCCGCTTGGCCTGCTTGATTGCAGCACATGTGTCACAGTCATGAATAACCTGAGAAATACTGTCCATGGTGAGATCCACCCCTCGGTCTCGTGCCCACTTATAGGTGGCATCTCTGCCCTGATGACCTGAGGCATCATGAGCCCATCGAGCCAGGAACAACTCTCCCTTGTGTTGCCAATCTAAGTCTATTTTTGACACCTCTATCTTTGCAGCCTGATCTACCTGCTCATTGTTTCTGTGCTCCTCATCAGCTCTACTCTTGGGGACATGGGCATCTACATGACGGATTTTTACAGGTAGCTTCTCTATCCGAGTGGCAATGTCTTTCCACTCTTCGGCAGCCCAAATTGGTTTTCCTCTACGCTGCCAGTTAGCCTTTTTCCACTTCTTCAACCATCCCCCATAAAGCATTGGCTACCATCCATGAATCAGTATAGAGGTAGAGCTTTGGCCACTTCTCTCTCTCAGCAATGTCCAGGGCCAATTGAACAGCTTTGAGTTCAGCAAGTTGGCTCGATCCACCATCTCCTTCCGTGGCCTCAGCGACTTGTCGTGTGGGGCTCCACACAGCTGCTTTCCACTTCCGGTTCATTCCCACTATGCGACAGGAACCGTCAGTGAAAAGAGCGTAGGGTGTTTCTTCTGCTGGCAGTTGGTTGTATGGTGGAGCTTCTTCAGCACGTGTCACTGGTTCTTGCTCCTCTTCATCTGTGAGACTAAAGTCTTCACCTTCAGGCCAATTTGTAATTATCTCCAAAATCCCAGGGTGATTCAGTTTTCCAATACGGGCGCGCTGTGTGATGACAGCAATCCATTTACTCCATGTAGCATTGGTGGCATGGTGGGTAGACGGAACCTCTGCTTTAAACATCCACCCCAGCACTGGTAGTCGGGGTGCCAGGAGGAGTTGTGTTTCAGTGCCTATTACCTCTGAGGCAGCTTGGACTCCTTCATAGGCTGCTAAAATTTCCTTCTCTGTGGGAGTATAATTGGCCTCAGACCCTCTGTAGCTTCGACTCCAGAATCCCAGTGGTCGTCCTCGAGTCTCCCCAGGCACCTTCTGCCAAAGACTCCAGGACAGACCATGGCTCCCAGCTGCAGAGTAGAGCACGTTCTTCACATCTGGTCCTGTCCTGACTGGGCAAAGGGCCACTGCATGGGCAATCTCCTGCTTGATCTGGGCAAAGGCGTGTTGCTGTTCAGGGCCCCAGTGGAAAGTGTTCTTCTTGCGGGTAACCAGGTAGAGAGGACTCACAATCTGGCTGTACTCAGGGATATGCATTCTCCAAAAACCTATGGCACCTAGGAAAGCTTGTGTTTCCTTCTTGTTGGTAGGTGGAGACATTGCTGTGATCTTGTTGATGACATCAGCAGGAATCTGACACCATCCATCTTCCCACTTAATTCCCAGGAACTGGATCTCTTGAGCAGGTCCCTTAACTTTGCTCTTCTTGATAGCGAATCCAGCTTTCAGCAGAATCTGGATGATCTTCTCTCCTTTCTCAAACACTTCAGCTGCAGTATTCCCCCACACAATGATGTCATCGATGTACTGCAGATGTTCTGGAGCCTCACCCTTTTCCAGTGCAGCCTGGATCAGTCCATGGCAGATGGTAGGACTGTGCTTCCACCCCTGGGGCAGTCGGTTCCAGGTGTATTGCACTCCCCTCCATGTGAAGGCAAACTGAGGCCTGCATTCTGCTGCCAGAGGAATGGAGAAAAATGCATTGGCAATGTCAATAGTGGCATACCACCTTGCTGCCTTGGACTCCAGCTCGTACTGGAGCTCCAACATGTCTGGCACAGCAGCGCTCAGCGGTGGAGTCACTTCATTCAATGCACGATAGTCCACAGTCTCCATTCTCCTTCAGATTTTCGCACAGGCCAGATGGGGCTGTTGAAGGGTGAGTGGGTTTTGCTGACCACCCCTTGACTCTCCAGCTCACGGATCATCTTATGAATGGGGATCACAGCATCTCGAGTTGTTCTATACTGTCGGCGGTGCACTATTGAGGTGGCAATTGGTACCTGTTGCTCTTCCCCCTTCAGAAGTCCTACTGTCGACGGATTCTCGGACAGTCCAGGCAAGGTGTTCAATTGCTGGATGCCCTCCATCACTACAGCTGCTATCCCAAATGCCCATTTGAGTCCCTTAGGGTCTTTGAAATACCCACTCCGAAGGCAGTCTATGCCCAAAATGCATGGGGCCTCTGGGCCAGTTGCAATAAGGTGTTTCTTCCACTCATTTCCAGTCAGGCTCACCTCTGCCACCACCAACGTATAGTCCTGTGATCCCCCGGTCACACCAGCAATAGAAACAGATTCTGCCCCTACATGTGTTGATGGAATTAATGTGCACTGTGCACCAGTATCGACCAAGGCCTTGTATTCTTGTGGTTCAGATGTGCCAGGCCAACGAATCCACACATTCCAAAAAACACGATTTTCCCTAGCCTCTACCTGGCTAGAGGCAGGGCCCCTCTAGGCCTGGTTTTCCTTCTTTCCTTGGGCGTATGTCTTAGAGGTTCCTTCAAGGGAGTCAGACATATCATCATCATCATATCTGGCAGTTCGCCTACGGGCAATTGGAGCTGCTTCTCTTTTGGTGGAACCTCCTCTCTGGGTCTTGCCTTCCTTCAGCTCATGTACCCGTTGTGCCAAAGCAGCAGTAGATTTTCCATCCCACCTCTTCATGTTTTCTCCGCAATCACGCAGGAAGAACCACAGCTCAGCTCGTCGAGTGTACCCTCTCTCCCTATCTGGGGAACGTCTTCGTTGGGTACCAACACCTCTGATCTGTACTGCTGAAATTTGGAAGAGGTCCTCTCTAATCTCCTCCCTGAGTTTCTTGTGATTCTCCTCTATCTTATCTTCTAGTTTCTGTAGACGTGTTTCCACAGCTGCAATTCTGGCATGTGTTGGGCCATGCACGGCATCTGCATATGCTCGAAGCTTCTTCGCCATATCAAGCACAGTCTCATATGCCTCATCCCACTTCATTATTGCTAGAGCAGAAGCGTATTCAGGTGGCCCAAGTCGCACAAGTTTCCTCCACATTACAGGTGTACATGGTACCAGGTCCGGATTCCTAGTTGTTATGTCATCTGAAAAGATGAGCTCTGCTACCGCCATCTCTCTCAGACGTTGGATCCCCTGTTCTATGGTCTTCCACTGTGTCTGTTGCAAATAGAGGTCATCTGCACACAGGTATCTTTGTGCTACACCTTCCAGGATCCGTTCCCAGAGACTGTGAGGGCTAGCCTCCCTCATCATGCTTTGGTCAATGACAGGATCATGTGACAGAGATCCCAAATGCCTCGCTTCAGTGCCATCCAGAATGGTAGCCTCCCCTGCAGCATCCCAAAGGCGGACTAACCAACTAATTATAGATTCATCGGGTTGTCGCCTGTAGTCTTTTCTTAGGCCTCGAAGGTCCTTTAGGGAAAAGGTATCAATATTGGCTCCAGAATCTGTACCCCTCGATGTGGCTTCTGATTTTGGTGAAGGTCCTTCTCCTGCATCATCATCATCATCCTCCACCTTGCGATCGGTCTTGCTTTTACACTTTCCGCCTCTTGTATTAGCAGCAACAGACATTGGTTGAGGCCTACTGTCTAGTTCAGCTACTGGCCTGGAGCCTGGGATATTAGCTGCAGCCTGAGTGACTGGAATAGTAACTGTTGATTTGCATCCCTGCCTCCCTGTCTCTGTCGGCTGCCCTACATTATCTAGCAGGGTGCGATAAGCATATGCCAGAGCCCAGCTTACTGCAATGATCTTTTCCCCCTTAGAGGCATCATGGTATTTCTCTTTCAGGTATTTCCCCACCTTGGCTGGATTCTGAATTTGTTCACGTGGAAAGTCCCAGACTACAGGGTCAGAAAACTCCTTCAGGAGTTGGCCCATATCCTCCCATTCTCCACACCATTCAAGATTTTCTACGCCTGGGTCAACTCCTGGGTCAGGGGTTTCATTAGCCCCTCGAGAAATCTCAGCCCTCATTCTAGACAAGCTGCAAACCATATAGAGCAAGCTCACCAGATGAAATACCAGGAAGATGGTATCTTTAACATTCAGGGGACACTGAATATTCTCCAAAAGTGATGTGACCGATTCAAAAGATATGAGGGACAGGAAAGACTGAAAAGCTTCATCCCCTGTTCCTCCTCTAACAAAGTGGGTGCAATTATTCATAAATTCCCAAAACATGCTGCTGGAACTAGGCCGCATGGTAGGACGAAGAAACCATAAACCAAACATACCTGCCACAAACTCCAGTACCTTCATAAACTTCCTATAAATCATGATCACTAAACCCAACAAAATAGCAATCCTAAATCGTGCACCTCTAGTGTAAAAGCTATGTGTTAGGGACAACATTGGAGCTAGTTCTGGATAAGAAAACAAGCCTAGGGACCAGAAAGGTATTAGAACCTCAAAGAAACCTAGGGAACAGAAATACAGCAAGGGCTCTATTCCAATAGACATTAGGGATTCAAGGGGCAACATGGCTACTCTATCCCCACACAAAGAACAACCAAAATGCACTCAATAATCAATACAAGTTTTTTCCACTCTCTTGAGCCCCACAGTTGGGCACCAAATTTACTGTATGTCCTGGTTTAGGGCAAATTTGGGAGGAAATCTCCGAATGGGGTTCCTCTGAAAAGCAAATCCAAACAGCCCCACCCCCCAGACGGTCCGGGAAAATAACTCCCCCAGAGAGGAGTGGAAAAAGCCTTATTTATTTAACAAACAAAATGCCCACAAGCATAAAGAATGAATAATAATAATAACAATAATAATAATATGAAACAATAAAACCTCTCACTGCTCCGAAGAGAGATGGCAAAACTGAGAGTCCGTGCCAGGAGTCTGTTTATCAGTCCCTTCAGTGCTGAAAAATGCTGAGTCCCGGCCCGGTGGGCCACGGGTGCAAGATCCCGGTGCTCCTCTGGGTTTTTCAGTCCTGAGCAGATTTAAACAGTCCCAAAGAAAAATAAAATAATAGAAAAAAACAGTCCAGGAAAGCTTCTTTGCCTCAGCTAGCTAGACTAACAAAGGGGAAAAAAAACTCTCTCTGGCTGCCCTCCGTGTATCCGACGAAGGAGAGGAAAAAAAAAACAAACAAACAAAAAAACAAAAAAAACACAGTCCCAAGGACGAGAGCAGATTCCGAGGAGTGAGTTTGTTTCTCAAAACAAACTGCGCGCTTCTTCTTTCCCTGCTCACTCTCAGAACCAGTCTTAAAGGTACAGAACACAGAACAGACGATGTGGGGATACAGGTATCATAGTCACCCTAGGACAGAAACCCACCTGTTACTGAAGTTTGGAGCCGATGTGAACACCAGTGGGGAAGCTGGGGACAGGCCTCTCCATCTGGCTGCTGCCAAAGGCTTTCTCAGCATCACAAAGCTCTTGATGGAAGAGGGAAGCAAACCTGATGGTAAGAAAAGACATTTAAAAATCATCTTTAACGTTGTGTTTTCTAGGCAGAGCCTTAGCTCCCTAACACGTACTGCTTGTATGTGTGTCTGTGTGTCATCTTTGGACAACTGAAACAAGAAAACAGCAGCTGGAGAGTTTTCCTTGGTTAAGTATGCTGGTTTGTCATCCCACATTTACTCTGTTTTCAGTAATAAGGTAAAGCTGAAAAACAGGCAGAAAACAAAATTAAGATTAATATACAGAGGTGACTCATTATTTATACATTGATCCAGGCAGGGAACATGTGGCCATGTGGTGGAGATCTGTGGTCAAAGTGACTCAAATGCACAGAGAACTGGTGAATGAGGTACAGGAGAAGGGGTTTAAGTCAAAATTATGCAGCAAATAATTTAAAATAATCCGTATAGAGGTCAAAGTTCCACAGAAAAGGGGATTTTTTAGCACACGATTTATGATGCTCCACAAGCTTCCCACTCTTCACTGTGGGCCATTTTCTGAGAAAATCGTCTGAGAAATTGTCTGTGTGAGGACTTGATGGGCTGGGCAGGTACAAAAGTCTCTGAGCACACTTTGGGCACTGTGTGGGTCCTTTGTCCAGGTGGTCTCACAGTGATGTCACTGGGGCTGGGACATTGCACTTCATTGCTTATACTCTGCATTGTGATAGATATGATTATAAATTCGTGCAATTAAATGTAGAAGTTATAGTAAATATAGTAGATGATAGAATGTATATTTTTGTAACCCTGTGAATGTAAGACTAACCTTGATTCCCGGAATGGGACAGGCGTTTTCCAAATACCGGGACATGCTTTGTGTACGAATTAACATCTTGATTTACACCAAAAAGGAGGGTGGTTTGCCAGGATGTAGCTCCTTGAGCTAATCAGATCTTGGGCACCTGGACCATCAACCCACCATCAACCCATCGATACCCATTTCGAGGGTGCACCCTGAATTTGACGACATCATCATCCCAAAAGAGGATTCCCGGAAAGTCCTTTCAGACGTGGCCCAGTACCGGGAAATCTGTTCAGGATTCAACAGCAAGTGAAAGACTGGGTTTGAATTTGAAGAACACAATACCTCTGTTGCCGGGAGGCACAAAATACAGTATAAGAACCCAGACTCAACCACCAGAAAATTGTGGAACAGTGCGAGATAGCAGCCCTGCTGTCAGTCGTCTGTTTCACCCAACATTCGAATGTTGTTTTCCATGGCTGTCCCAGATAGATTTTAAAATGGAAAAATAAAAAACTTATTCTTTTATCTGATTGGCTAGTTGATCATTTATAACAAATTGGTGCTGTGACTCAGATCAATCGCAGTGCTGCGGGAACCCCTTTGTACGGGAGGCGCCCCCACTAATTTTTCAGTGGCCTGACAGAGTGGGAGACCCCGTAGTACCGATTGTATCCTGACCAAATTTAGGGAAAGCCACATAATAAAAGGGAAAGGCCTTAGGACCCAGGAAAATAGAACTCAGGTAAGACCCGGAGAGGTCTTCAGGAACCGCGGAAATTTTTTTCACTCGTAAAACTCTACGTGCACGAAGAATCCACGCAAGAAAAGGAGCTGTAAGTATTGCTGGTTGAGTGAGAGTGATTGGGCGAGTGAGTGAGACGTGATTTTATCACAAAATGACTGTGGACCTGAAGGCCGCGGTTCCAAACTCCCGCGAGGGAATTGGCCGGCCGACGGGGAAGTGCTTCGGGATAAAACTCATTTTCTTGTAAAACCAAAACACGGGGAGGTTTTAGGGACCAATCACAGGAAGCTAAAAAGGGAAGGTAACGTTCCTCGGAGTTTGGGAACTGGTAAACCTTTTTAGCCAAGGGCTGTGTAAAAGCCCATGGATAAAATCCAAGAGAGGAAGGTCTATTGCTGGATGAAAAAGACCCCCAGCTCAGCTCACTGGAAGGGTAAGTAGCACGGTAAAAAAATACTAACTCACTTGGGGAAGGGGTCATGGAAAAACCCTAGATTTCAGTCAAAAGGAGTCATCCACAGGAAGTTTAAAAGGTAAGTATGGGGCAGAGAAAGAGCAAACCCCGCAAAGAGAATCAGGAGAAACATACTTTAGGGGAAGGGAGTAGGCCACTCGAGATCCCCCTGGAAAGCCCATTGGGGTGGATGCTGGAGAACTGGGAAGATTGCTCAAAAAGAAAGGGAAAATCTAAGGAAAAAATGATTTACTATTGCATGGAGGTGTGGGGAGGGAAAGAGATAAGGAGTCATGTGGTTTGGCCGGTGTTCGCTACCTTTGAAAAATGGACCTGCAGGGCTCTGAGTGAATATGTAAGTACTAAGAAACCACAGGACCATGAGGAAAGAGAGTATGCAAAATTCTGGGAGAAGTCTAAGATTGGGTTGTTTGCAATAAAAACTAAAAAGGGAACGGAGGCTCGGAGGGAGGAGTGGGACCCACTTGATAATCTCCCTCCCCCATACCTAGTGCCTGTGCCACCGCCCATGCAAACCCAGGTTTCCCCATCTGCACCCCCTGGGTCCATGAGTCAAGTAGCGTCAGCGTTCGGACCTCCCTCGGGGGTGCCAGGCAACGTGTTAATCCTGACTCCTGCCCCTTCCCCACTCCCGGGTACACAGGGGACTCTCCAACTCCAGCCCCCTCTCTTACCCTTGCCCCCTGAGAATCTGCCTGCTCAAGTGGCCCTTCCCATCTCTCCCCCATTGCTGCCTCAGACTGCAACCCTGACCCCACAACCTGCGGGGACGATATCTTCTCCGATCCCGGAACTACAACTCCCACAAGCCCCCTTGCACTCTCCGTTCCTGGTCCCTACACCACCTCCAGAAATCCCTCCTTCCTAGACGCAAAACCCGACCCCTTCCTTATATTTCCCTCCACCTCCAGTGGCCTCAGAGCCGGCAGGAGCAAAAACTAAAATCATAAATAGTTCACCTCCGGCAAGCCGAACTCGACACAGGGTGAGGAGGATGAATGAGGAGGAAAGCGAAAATGAGGATGATAGGCACAATCTCCTTCCCCTAAGGGAGGTGCCCACAGCACCGGGTGTTATCAGATTTGTTAATGTGCCGATAAACACTGGAGATGTGAGGGCATTCAAAAAAGAAATGGGGTGGTTGATGGATGATACCTTTGGGGTGGCAGACAGGCTGGATGAATTTCTGGGAACTAGTATCTACACTTATGAGGACCTGACCTCAATTCTAAGATCATTATTCAATAATGAGGAAAGGGAAATGATAAGGCAAGCAGGTATACGGGATTGGGAGCGCCAGAACCCCCAGGGAACCCTGGGGGAACAGAAGTGGCCCACTCAAAGTCCAAGTTGGATTGCTCAGACAGAGGAGGGGAGGCGGAACCTGATGGACCTCAGGAACATGGTTATTCAGGGCATACGGGAGGCAGTACCAAGGGGGAAGAATATCAGCAGGGTATTCGGAGAATGCCAAGGGAAAGACGAAACTCCCTCGGATTGGGTGGACCATCTTCGGAAAAGCTTACAGGTATATTCCGGAACGGACCCCAACTCCCCCATTGGAGAAGTATTGCTAAAAACTCAGTTTGTGGCAAAGTCATGGGAGGACATTAGAAAGAAATTGGAGAAAATAGATAATTGGCAGGAGAAAAGTTTGCAGGAGTTACTAAGGGAGGCTCAAAAGGTAGACATGAGGAGGGATGAGGAAAAACAGAAACTGCAGGCAAAATTATTAGTCGCTGCAGTGAAGGAGGTTCAAAGACATGAATGCTCCCGGGACACAAAGACAATGCAGAGGAAACAGTTAGTCCCTCCTAACAAAAACACAGAGTCCCAGAGAGAAACCCCTGAATGTTACTATTGCAAGAAGAAGGGTCACCTGAAAAGGGATTGTAAAAAAAGGATAAAGGATGAGAAAATTTTTCAAGAGGACTAGGGGTGTCAGGGGCTTTTTATTTTGGGGAAAAGGACATGTAACGAGCCCTTGATAAAATTGAAGATAGGTCCCCACAAACAAGTAATAATTTTTTTGGTGGACACAGGGGCAGAAAGAAGCACAGTACAGAGACTACCATTGGGATGCAAAAAAAGCTCGGAAAAAATACTAGTCATAGGCGTGAAAGGAGACCCATTCAAAGTGCCTGTCATAAAAGAGGTTGAAATTGAATCCGAAAATAAAATATGCTTGGGAAATTTACTTTTGGTAGAAGAAGCAGATTACAATTTGTTAGGAAGGGATATGATCATTTCCTTAGGGGTGAATTTAATTGTCAAGGACTCACAATTAATGGTAAGTTTATACAAATTAACTGATGCAGATGAAGAAAAAATTGACCCCAGGGTTTGGCATTCTCAAGGGGAGGTGGGAAGGTTGAAAATCGAACCTATCTCAATCAAGATAGATAGACCGGAGGATCCCATTAGGATAAAACAATACCCCATTTCTATGGAGGGGAGGAGGGGGTTGAAGCAGGTCATAGACGACTTGGTGAAAAAGGGAACCTTAGAACCTTGCATGTCAAGGCACAACACCCCCATTCTGGCAGTCAGGAAAACAGATGGAAGCTACAGGTTGGTGCAGGACCTCAGAGCAGTGAATGAAAGAACAAAAACCAGTTTTCCTGTGGTTGCCAATCCTTACACCCTCCTGAATAAGGTCTCCCCAGAGGATGTGTGGTACAGTGTAATAGATTTAAAGGACGCCTTCTGGGTGTGCCCTCTGGCTGAAGGGAGTCGGGACTTTTTTGCCTTTCAATGGGAAGATCCCGAGACAAATAGAAAACAGCAGCTTAGATGGACTTCTATGCCTCAAGGTTTTGTAGATTCACCGAACCTATTTGGTCAGGCCCTCGAACAGTTACTAAGCCAATTTGTGCCGGTGGAGGGGACCAAATTATTACAGTATGTTGATGATTTGCTTGTGGCTGGTAAAAAGGAAGAGGATGTGAAGAATTGTACCGTTGCTTTGCTGAACTTTCTAGCAGACAGAGGGCTCAAGGTCTCAAAGTCCAAATTGCAAGTGGCCGAGTCAGAGGTAAAATACTTGGGACACTGGATATCAAAAGGGAAGAAGAAATTGGACCCTGAGATAGTGGCAGGAATTATAGCACTGCCCTCTCCCCGGACCAAAAGGGAAATTAGGCAATTACTGGGGTTATTGGGATATTGTAGATAATGAATTGAGGGATATAGTAGCAAGGTAAAATTTTTGTATGAGAGACTCAACACAAACAGAGTTAAATGGACTGAACAAGATGAGAGGGAATTTAAAGAACTCAAAGAGGCTCTGATGACAGCCCCGGTACTGAGCCTGCCAGATGTGGGGAAACAATTTCAGTTGTTTGTAGATGTTCATAACCATACTGCCCAAGGTGTACTGACTCAGGATTGGGTGGGAAACAGAAAACCAGTGGGATATGTTTCAAAACGTTTGGATCCGGTAAGCAGAGGGTGGCCTACTTGCTTGCAAGCCGTTGTCGATGTTGCCCTACTAGTGGAGGAGGCAAAGAAAGTAACCTTTGGGGTCCCTCTAGTGGTTTACACACCACATAATGTGAGAAGTATACTGCAACAGAAAGCAGACAAGTGGCTCACCGATGCTAGGCTTCTTAAATATGAAGCTATACTGATCCATTCACACGACTTAGAACTCAGGACCACAACTACCCAAAACCCAGCCCAATTTTTGTTTGGTGAGGCATTGGAGGAACCTATTCATAATTGTGCAGAAATAGTGGAATTACAAACAAAAATAAGGCCAGATTTGGAAGAAGAGAAGTTTGAAGATGGGGAAAAATGGTTTGTGGATGGATCATCAAGAATGGTGGAAGGTAAGAGAAAATCAGGATATGCTATCATAGATGGGAACTCGGGTAAGATAATAGAATCAGGCCCTCTGAATGCTAGCTGGTCTGCACAAGCTTGTGAACTGTATGCAGTTCTGAGGGCACTGAAAAGGCTAAAAGGGAAAAAGGGTACAATATTCACTGACTCAAAATATGCATTTGGGGTAACACACACCTTTGGAAAGATTTGGGAAGAGAGAGGTCTAATAAATACTCAGGGAAAAGGATTGATTCATGGGGAAATTATCAAACAAATCCTAGAAACTATCAGAGAACCAAAGGAAATAGCCATTGTCCATGTAAAAGGGCACCAGGTAGGTATGCAATTCCAGGTTAGGGGAAACAATCTAGCTGACCAGGAGGCAAAAAGGGCAGCACTCCTCACAGTAAGTACCCCTGAAATTGGGGAAAAGGAAATCCAGGAATTCCTTCTGAATCCTTCTCAGAAGGAGATTGAGGAATTCGAGAAAATAGGGGGAAGACTGGAGGAGGGTAAATGGAGATTGCCAGATGGGAGGGAACTGCTGCCAAAGGAGCATACTAGAAAAATTCTACAAAGACTACATCAGCAAACTCACTGGGGATCCCAAGCATTGGCAGAACAATTTTTAAAACTTTTTGGATGTAAAGGAATATATGAGCTAGCAAAACAAGAAGTACAGGGATGTATGATATGCCAGAGGATAAACCAGGCAAAATTCAAACAAAAAGTCTTAGGGGGACGTCCTGTCGCCTACAGACCTTTTGAAAGAATTCAGGCGGATTTTACTGACTTACCAAAAATAGGGAGAAATAAATTCTTATTGGTAATTGTTGATAGATTAACACATTGGGTTGAAGCCTACCCCTGGGCAAGGGCTACAGCTCAAACGGTGGCCAAAGTATTATTGGAAGAAATCATCCCATGATATGGGGTGGTGAATCACATAGATTCAGACCAAGGTACTCACTTTACTTCAAAAATCATTAAACAAATTTCAGAAGCCCTAGGAATCCGCTGGCAATATCATACCTGTGGCACCCTCAGAGTTCAGGACAAGTAGAAAGGATGAATCAAACTTTGAAGGCACAACTAGCTAAATTAATGCTAGAAACAAAAATGTCCTGGGTACAATGTCTCCCTCTGGCCTTGTTAAATATCAGGACAATGCCTCACTCAGAAACTGGACTGTCTCCATTCAAAATGCTGTACGGAATGCCGTACCAGCATGGAATGCCTGCGGGACATCCTTGAGTAGAGGACAAACAAATACAACCCTACTTAATAACCATTAACCAGAATTTACAGGATCTCCAAAAAAGAGGACTAATCCCTCAGAGCACCCCTCTGGGGTTCGCCATCCACCAAATAAATACTGGGGATAAGGTTTTGGTCAAAACCTGGAGGGAGGTGCCTCTGGCACCACATTGGGAAGGTCCCTTTATCGTCCTTCTCACCACAGATACAGAAATCAGGACTGCGGAGAAAGGTTGGACCCACTCCTCACGAATAAAGAAGGTCGAACCCTCCCAAAATACTTTGGAGTGGAAGGTGTCTTCCTCACCAGGAGACCTAAAGATCAGACTGCAACGACAACCTAAATGACTGAAGGGGACCAGATAAGTTGCTCTGCATCACATTGTAACTGTTTTCCATTTATACATTTCCAGTGTGTATACTGTAAACAGATCTGGGTGACTCCCTGTCAAAGGGGGAGGTGGCCTAGGGGATTGTGCACTGAGTGTTTTGAGAGGAGCAAAGAGAAACAATTGACCTGCTAGTATTCGCAACCCAAGACGGGATTTTAAAATTTGGTTCCCCAGATTGGTATTTAATACTCAGAAAAGGAGCAAGAGGGAAATTGGATGCCAGGGCAGACATTCTGGAAATTGAGTGCAGAAGGACCACAAAGGTACCTTGCCAATCAGATACAGTCAGATTGTCCAGGTGGGGTGCTTACAAACGAAGGTTCGCAGCCCAGACTACTAGAGCCCCTGACGTATACACCTGCTGCCGAGAAGATGGTTTACCCCGCCGCGGATGGCAACCCCATGGGCGAAGGGCAAGGCAGAGGGGTATTCCTGTGGGGAATCATGATCCTAGTAGTCTTGAGCCAAGCCGCATGTCAGGCAGATGAGCTGAGCCTCGGGAACCTGCAGAGACAGAAACTCCTTACTGAATGCGAACAGTGCTTGAAGGTGGCATTCAAAGGACAATCAACCATAAAGACCGTGGAATACCGTGCTCAATTTGACTGTAAAGGGGGGAAACCAAAGGGACATTGTTCTCTTAATGGCACCCAATTCAAAATTTGTGAATTGAAAAGGGAAATAGTGTGTCACAACCCAACAGCAAATCCTAGAAAAAGCCTAACAAAAAACAAGGATGAGAACTCCTCCAGTCACTCTTTGCACAAGCGTGAAGTAAGGGAAATACCACCGATCTCAGTGTGCGATCAATGCAATCGGACGGTATGGATAGGGGGGAAAAAGAAATCCACCTTCCTGGCATACTATCAGATCAATAAACTGTGTTATGATAAGAGTAAATTGGAAATCTGTACTATGGGAGGAAAAATGTATTGGGTAGGAAAAAATCTAAACCATGAAGCAAAATCATTCATAGGTAATGAACCCATAGTACTGGACCTCCTCAATAATGATGACAAAAGAATCTGTTTACAGTTTGATGAGACATTCTGTTTCTCAAAGAATGAGGAGGGGCTAGACCCAGAGAAAAAGGTAAAAATGCTGACACAGGAGATGAAAAGGCAAGAAGCTGACGCAAGAAAGAGAAAGATGGAACAGGAAAGTTTAAAAACTCTTAGCGAACATTATGAGCAATTGGAAAAACAGTATAATGACTGGGGGCTACCTGCCCCAAATCAAAACCTATTCATAGATTTAATGCAGGAAATCGCCATGGAGCTGGGACTTTCTAATTGCTGGATCTGTGGGGGCCTGAAATCAGCCGAGAGGTGGCCTTGGAAAGGTGAGAGCTTAACCCCGGAACAACTTCTAAAATGGGATAACACCCAAATTTCAAAG
>JANPWX010020009.1:0-10535 GCA_024734555.1 Trochalopteron elliotii
GTTCTCTGTCCCTGTCCTGGATCTCCGTTGCAGATGGAAGCTGCTGGTGCCATCCTCACCTTTAACTCCACTTTTGAATTCAGACAGATGTTCCCAGATGTGTTAAGCAGGTGTTGCTCAGTGTTTATGCAAAGCTTTGTGTTCCTCATGGAACCAAGGGTTGTCTGTGGCACAGCAGGGCCTTGTTGGAGCCAAGGGGAACATTGTGACAAAGCAGGGCCCAATGGAACCATGGAGACCATTGTGACACGGAGGAAACTCATGGAACCACGGTGACCATTGGGATGCTTTGGAACCTCATAGATCCAAGGGTCTGTTGTGACATTGTGGTGCCTCATGGAATCAAACATTGTGAAACTTGGAGGCCTAATGGAACAAGGGTTTCTATTGTGACACTGCAGAACTGTTGCCCTGATTTTTCAGCCTTCTGATTGTTTTTTATTTCTGCTGGAGTTTTTTTCTCATGCTTGTAAGTAAAACAAAGACTGATATTTTGCAAACAACACATTCTTTCCAGGGGGAAGGACAAAGTGATGAACTTCTGAGTTGAGCACTGGGGTCAGAGGGGTGTTCCTCTCATCCCCCAATCCTTGATCAAATCCCCAAAACTATATAAGTTGAGATCCCCAGATAAACTTCCCTTTTCTTTTTCATCTCACATCCTGACGGGCGAGTGTGGTTCTTTTCATGTCCTCTTGCAACCCAGAACCTTCTGGAATCAAGGCCACCATGTTACACTACAGAAGCTCATGGAACCAAGGGGACATTGTGACACTGCAGAACCAAGGAAACTGTTGTAGCAGAATTTCTTAGGGAAGGTGGACATGATCTGTTGAATCACCCAGACTGGGCCCCAGAGTTAAGGCCTGTAGGCCTTGTGTTGCAGCTGATATTCCAGCTGCCAAGACTGTGGCGCAGCAAGAAATTACACCTTAAGTTGGTAACAAGGGCAAAGGGTTTTTCTAGTAGACACTAAGTATGTCACTTGGTGGGGACACAGTAGCTGCTTTAAGAGTTTGTTCAACAAAGTGTGTTTGCATTTTTCTCTGTGCTGTGTGCCAATAGAAGAACACCTGTGAATGTAAACTATGTAGCAATGGATATAACCTGCCATCTTAGCCAGAATAAACGAGAATGTAGGATTAACCATACTGGTCGGACCTACATTTTTGCTCTTGCCAACTTCTCATTTATTTCGGGGTTCCCTCGGCTTTCAAATGGCCCCCGAACAGGGACCCAACGCTTCAATGCGGATTAAGAAAGGCATGCCTGTTTTCATTTCGATGTGGTTTATTTTCGCCTCAACGCGGGTTTCACTTCAATGTGGGTCACTTTAATGTGGCTTTAGCCTCCGTTTTTAGTCCTATCCTTGCTGGTCGACCCAGGTCTGAAAGTTACGGAGCTGAGAAGTTGGTCCGCAGCGCGGTCGTCTGTCTCCAGTTACGAGTAGCAGCGCCACGCCGTGGGGGAAGGTAAGCCGCAGTGGGGAACAGAATCTGAGTGCACAATGGATACGGAAATTACGGCGGCCAAGCAGCTTTTGTTTAACCTCCTCTCTAAGAGAGGTGAAAAACTAAAGGAAAGTGACTTAGAACAGTTAGCCCTGTGGGCCAGAAAGAAAGGGAAATTGCATAAACTATCTCTCGTGTTCAGCGCACACGAATGGCGAGAGATCAGTGATTTAATGTGGGACACGGACATCGCAGGCGGCAAAGATGGCAAGCTAGCTCACGAACTAGGGGCGGTCTGGAAAAAAATTATAAACACCTTACAGACTGTCTCTGCTGAAAGGAAAGCTGCCGAGGCTGCCATCCGAGCTCTTGAAGGGGTGGAGGCTGAACAAATAGAATCCCAACCCCAACTGCTCTCCAAAATTGCGAAATTTCTCGGACTGCATCATATGCGTCCCATGAAAGGCGTCTCGGCGCCGATGAGCCCAACTCTGCAGGACGTCCTGGATCATGTGACTCAGGTGGAGGAAGTGTCCCCGTTGCTGCCCAGGCGAACTGAGCGAGACCAGGAAGTGTCTCAGCCGCTCCATTCTGGGGGCGTGGACAGTGACGAGGAGTCAGGAGAAGCCGAAGGTGGAGCAGGGCCAGCCCGGGAGGTGGATCACCAGGGCGGTGCGCAGGGTGGTGACGGCGGAGAGGCAGCACGCGGCGCGGAGGTGCAGCCCCCCCTCTTCCCTGTGCGGGGGGAGACGGTGTCGGCGGCGCGGGGGGAGGCAGCCCGGAAGAGGGAGCCGGCCCCACTGTGCGCAGCAGCTGCGGTGACAGAGACAGCGGCGCAGCCACGTCACACCATCACAGCAGCAGAATGTCCCCTCCCATCTGGGTCAGGCTCGGACGTGTCGAGAAGCGGAAGCCCAGTCTGCCTGTCCTGTAGCAAGCAGCAAGAACACACACA
Source organism: Trochalopteron elliotii (assembly GCA_024734555.1). Lineage (NCBI taxonomy): Eukaryota > Metazoa > Chordata > Aves > Passeriformes > Leiothrichidae > Trochalopteron > Trochalopteron elliotii. The sequence continues at coordinate 2,407 of JANPWX010020009.1, forward strand.
AGCACAGCACACAAACGAAATACATCAAGTAATCTCCAAACTAGCTGAACTGTCACATCAGCAGAATCAGTTAAACACACATGCATCTACGAATCCTCCATTGCAGGAACGGAGAGAGCACAAACCCCTCCCATCTCCACCTGCCTCGACATCGCTTTCCATTGCACAGTCGGTGGCACTGCCTGCGCTTTCAGACAATCCAATTCGACAGTGTTGGGCCACAGTTGCTAGAGATGCCATCCTGCATGGAGACTGGGAGACGGCCGGTTCATTATCCTGTCCTGTTGTCATTGGAAACGGTGTTGCCTCCTGGCAGCCACATGATTGGAAGGTGCTCCACCAGGCAAAGCAGGTTGTTTCTACATACGACATTCGGTCTGAAGCAGCGAAGAACATCATTCGGTACATCTTCACTGCTGACATCCTTTGTCCTGCAGGCTCTTCACGTATAGCTTCTCTGCTTTTGTCACCTTCACAATTTCTCATTTTTGAGAGGGAGTGGAAATGTTTAGCAGTGGAAGAAGCAAACAGGCACAAAGTTGTAGGCGATCCTTTATATGCAGTGCAGCCCGACATGCTCACAAGACATGGACCTTACGCTACAGCAGATGTGCAGCTCACATTTCCTATGGCAATGCATCAGGTCTCCCAAACATCAGCTCACAGAGCATTGCTGCTGGTTCCAGATAAGAAAAAGCCAGCGCCTTACACTACAGTTAAGCAGGGAGCAACAGAACCATATGGACAATTCATTGATAGGTTGGCAGCTGCTTTAAAGGATGCTGCAGATGTACCATCAGAAGTCCAAGAACACTTGTTTCGTTCTCTGGCTTTTGAAAATGCCAATTCACGCACCAGGGCCATTTTAGCCACGCTTCCTCAAACCTGTCCAGTGGATGAAATGCTAGTGAGAGCCATTCAAGCTGAGCAAAGCACTCAGTCTGCAGCGTTCACAGCAGCCATGCGAGACGCAGTGAAAGAAACAAGCCACATCATTGCAGCAGCCTTGTCAAGTGGCCCATTTAAATACAACCATAAGGCTTTATATCCCAACAAAGCAGCTAAAAGCATCTGCTTTCGCTGTGGTGAGACAGGCCATTTCAAGCAAGCCTGTCAAAAGACTGTATGGTGTCACAAATGTAATGCTGACACTCATGCCTCTGAAGCATGTCGCAAGTCGGGAAATGGCAAACGCAGAGCGCTAAGGCACCATGCGAAGACACAAATCGATGCCCTGACCTCAAAGACCGAATAAATGGCTTCTTTGCAAAAAACAAACCAGCCACATGGGGAAGCCTTGGCCTTGATATTACAACAGCCACTGAAGTTACCTTACGAGACAAAGAAGTCACGCTGATTCCTACAAATGCACATGGTCCAATGTACACCACAAATTGCTTAATTGGAGGTTTGCTCCTTGGGAGGTCCTCCACAAGTAAACAGGGCGTGATTGTTATTCCAGGTGTTATTGATGCAGATTTTACTGGACAAGTACAAATACTGGCATATGCCCTGCAACCACCTGTGACAATTCCAAAGGGCAGCAGAATTGCTCAAATCGTGCCATTTGAAACTCTTCTGGCACATCACTTGCGACCAAGACAACCAGACGAACTGCTGAGAAAAGACAAAGGCTTCGGATCAACAGGTCACGATGTCTTCTTCACCTTGGATTTGAATGATCGTCCAATCAGACCAGTGCACCTGCAACATGGATCCCTTCACATTCTCCTGGATCTTCTCCTGGACACGGGGTCTGCTGTCTCTATTGTGAACCAATTATATTGGCCACCTGATTGGCCTTTGAAAGCTCCCAGCACCCACATTGTAGGAGTGGGTGGAATGAAGATTCCTTCAATCAGCGCAGACCCCATCAGCCTCACCTTTGAGAACCATCAAGTCATTGTAGCCACACCATACGTCATGACCCTACCTGTGCAGCTTCGAGGACTGATTGGCAGAGATATACTGTCCCAGCTTGGCTTGAAGTTAACCACAGAGCAGCATTTTTCTTGACGGCCACTGCAGAGCAGCCGCCCATTCTGAAGATCACCTGGTTGACTGATACTCCTGTCTGGGTTGAGCAGTGGCCCATAACTGAGAACAGACTGCAGGTTGCAAAGCAACTGATTCAGGAACAACTTGACGCTGGTCACATTCGTCCTTCTGTAAGTCCGTGGAACACTCCAATTTTCATCATACCTAAAAAATCAGGTAAATGGAGACTGTTGCATGACTTATGAATAGTCAATGCCCAGATGCAGGCCATGGGTGCACTACAACCTGGTCTCCCGGCACCAACCATGATACCACTGGGGTGGAACATTGTTGTCATCGATCTCAAGGACTGTTTTTTCACCATTCCACTCCACCCTGAGGACACTCAACGATTCGCTTTCACTGTGCCATCTGTCAACAGAGCGGCCCCAACAAAAGAGATACAAATGGACAGTTTTACCTCAAGGTATGCGGAACTCACCCACCATGTGTCAGCTGTTTGTTGATTGGGTGCTGCAACCAATTCGCCAACACCTCTCAGATGCGATGATTTACCACTACATGGATGACATTCTTATTGCCACCAAACACCTGCTGGAAGACTCAGAGTTAGACTGGGTGATTGAACAACTAAACCGGCATGGACTGACGGTAGCTCCAGAAAAAATACAGCGATCAGCTCCTTGGAAGTATCTAGGGTGGCTGATCACAGATGCACAGATTCGACCTCAGAAAATCACCCTGCACAACCGCATCGCCACCTTGCATGATGCTCAAAAACTGTTTGGGGACCTGCAATGGGTTCGTACCATTGTAGGCATCACCAATGACAATTTGCAGCCATTTCTGCCATGGCTTCAAGGTACTGATGCTTTCAGTCCACGGGTTTGCACTCCCGAGCAAGAGGATGCGCTTGTGAAGGTTTCAGAGAAATTGCGATGTGGTTGGAGTGCTCGTCGTGTAGAGCATCTTCCACAGTCACTGTTTCTCTCCAATGCTGAGGCCTGTCCACTTGCCGTTGTTTTTCAGTGGCAAAAGAAAAAGGGGGAGAGCCGCCCTGGCTGGAAGCTGGATTCCACAGCAAGCTTGATAGAGTGGGTGTTTTTGCCCATGCAACCGAAAACCGGAGTCATGAGCAGAACTGATGCCCTTGCTGCCTTGATACGAAAAGGCAGAGACAGAATTATAGAAATCGATGGGAATGCACCAGCAGACATCAGTGTTCCCGTGAAAGATGATGATCTGGAATGGCTGTTGAGACACTCTGTTGCATTGCAAGAGGCATTGATAGGCTTCACAGGTGTGGTTCACAACAAGCAACCAAAAGGTGCGATGTGGCATCTGATCAGACGTCATCGGTGGATGGAGAGGCCCCTGTGTTCCCTGAGACCAGTTGAAGGAAGAACAGTTTTTACCGACGCCGGCCGAAAGACAAAGAAGGCTGCATGTGTTTGGCAGCAACAAGGAAAATGGGTGCAACATGTAATTAAGGGTGAAGCAGGAGACAGTCTGCAGACCCTGGAACTGACGGCCGTGTGTTGGGCTTTGCAAACCTGGAACGCAGAACCACTCAACGTCGTTTCAGACTCTCTGTATGGAGTTGGAGTGGTCCAGAGGATTGAAGATGCACTCATCAGGCAGACCCAGAATCAGAGGCTGGGAGAGCTGTTTTTGCAATTGCGAAGCATTCTTAAACAGCGTCAGCATGCCTTTTGTGTCATGCACATTTGAAGCCATCAGTGTGACAGAGGCTTAGGGGAAGGCAATGCGCGAGCAGACGCTGCGGTCAGCTGTGTTGTCCATGTTCCCCTGCAGAACAAATTTGAAAGGGCTCGCAACAGCCATGAAACATTCCATCAAAATGCAAGAGCCCTGCACCGACAATTTCAGATTCCCCTGAATGAAGCACAAGGGATCGTGTGTGCCTACCCTCAGTGTAGTCATCATGGGCCAGGCCTTGGCCTGGGCATGAACCCAAGGGGTCTGAAAGCTTTAGAACTGTGGCAGATGGATGTAACTCATGTTCCAGAGTTTGGAAGATTGAAATACGTCCACGTCACTGTTGATACATATTCAAAATTTATTTGGGCAACAGCACAAACAGGAGAAAAAGCATTGCATGTAGAAAGACATTTATCCATTTGCTTTGCAGTCATGGGGGTACCTGTAGAAATCAAGACCAACAATGGTCCAGCTTATGTTGGGCAGCGAATTGCTAGGTTCATGCAGAAGTGGGGTGTGAAACATACCACCGGAATCCCTCACTCCTCTACAGGTCAAGCTATTGTGGAAAGAGCAAATTGTACTCTAAAAGAGTACATGGCAAAGCAAAAACAGAATGATAATATTGATGTAGTGAGTCGACTGTCAAAGGCATTGTTCATGCTTAACTATTTGTGTTTGGCAGAAGGACGGGAGGAACCTGCGGTTGTGATACATCACCACGCAGTGAAAGAGGGAAGGCCACAGGCAATCCCAGGACTTTATGTGTATCACAGAAATATGCGAAGCGGTGAATGGCAGGGACCAAGTTCTGTGCTGTTTAATGGTCACGGATATATGTGTGTTTCCACAGGGGACAGTCCTGCCTGGGTGCCGAGCCGATTCACCTGTGCGTGTCCTCAGTCACAGATACCAGCTGGCGGTGATACCGACACTGACAACGGTGACACACCTGGAATATCCCGTGACAGCTCAGACGCCGTTGACAGTTGAATTTGTAGTGTGTAGCGAGAAGACACAGTTTAAATAGTTATTCTTATAAGGTTTTAGTTTGTTGTAAGGTTTACTATTGGCACGATGTTTTGGGGTGAAGTGTTTGTTCTAAGTATTATTTCACTGACGCAAGTAGCTGGAGTGCTTGACATTGACAAGAGACAGAACATGTGGGTCACGTGAGCCAATCAAACTGGGCAAGATTCCTTTTGCCTGTCTTTAGCTACGCCGTCCAGTCCTTTTCGTACATGCTTGGTTGGAATTGCTCTGAGTTCTATGGCAGAGTTCAAAAACTGGACTCAAGCCAGAATTTATTCAAATTTAACAGAAGCCTGGCATGCGTGGTGCAACAAGCCCACTGGGTCCTCCAAAATGCATTCTGTCAATTGGTGTGAAGTCCACGAAATAGCAGAGAACGGTTTATTAGGGGCACAAGCTGTTACAGTGGCGCAAAGTCTCAAAGTTATTAGTAATGAACCGCAAGAATTTGACCTCCTTGGTTCAGTACCGAGCACTTATTGTCTGATGTTTGGTCATGTGAGACAACCCAAAATTGGCAATACGTGGTTGTTTCCCAAATCCCCGTTGTATTACAATTATTCAGAATATTGCAACAATTGGACTCATTTGGTAACACCATCCAAAGATTCCAAGAAAAAATTACCACCAGGAATCTTTCTCATTTGTGGAGATCGAGCCTGGTCGGCAGTGCCGCAAAGGCCTGCAGGAGGGCCATGTTATTTTGGAAAATTGACCTTGTTTGCTCCCACCATCCATCAAATTTCTACCTTACCTCAGACACCCCGACGATCAAAACATAGTGCTCTTGAATTAGACCCCACCTGTAAAGACTCAGTATCGTTATGGGGGCATCCGACTGTAATAGTGGCATCAATTTTTGCCCCTGGAGTTGCTTCCACATGAGCCCTCACACAGTTGCGGACTTTAGCTTGCTGGACATCCAAACAACTTAATATAACCTCCAACATGCTAAGTGAAATGGCCACAGATGTGAAAAGCATTCGCCATGCAGTACTCCAGAACAGAGCCGCCATTGACTTCCTTCTTCTCGCCCAAGGACATGGGTGTGAAGAGTTTGACGGCATGTGCTGCATGAACCTGTCTTACCACTCCAAGTCTATCTACAAGCAGCTAGCACAGCTAAAAAGTAACATGGGAAAGGTTGTAGTTGTTAGCACTCCTTTTGATAATTGGCTCACTTCATGGGGTTTCACTAGGTGGATCAAAGATTTAGGTCACTTTGGTATTCTTGTATGTATTGTAATTTTAATTATACTGATAGTCGTGCCTTGTTTGTTGACATGTGTACGAAAACTGATTGATCGTGTTATAAATGATCAACTAGCTAATTGGATAGAAAATAATAAGTTTTTATTTTTCCATTTTAAATTTATTTGGGATAGCCACAGGGAACAACATTCGAATGTTGGGTGAAACAGCCGACCGACAGCAGGGTTGCTATCTCGCACTGTTCCACCATTTGCTGGGGTTTGAGTCTGAGTTCTTATACTGTATTTTGTGCCTCCTGGCAGCAGAAGTATTGTGTTTTTCAAATTCAAGCCTAGTCTTTCACTTGATGATGAACCTTGAACAGATTTCTTGGTGCTGGGCCGAGTCTGAAAGGACTTTCCAGGAATCCTCCTTTGGGATGATGATGTCGTCAAATGCAGGGTCCACCCTTGAAATGGGTGTCGATGTGTTGATGGTGGGTTGATGGTGGGTTGATGGTGGGTTGATGGTCCGGGTGCCCAAGATCTGATTAGCTCAAAGAGCTACATCCTGGCAAGCCACCCTCCTTTCTGGTGTAAATCGAGATGTTAGTTTGTATACAAAGCATGTGTTGGTATTTGGTGAACGCCTGTCCCAGTCCAGGAATCAAGGTTACTTTTTATACTCACAGGGTTATAGAAAATATACATTCTATCATTTGCTATAACTTCCTTCTATATTTTAATTGCACGAATTTATAATCACATCTATTACAATCCCCCACCTTTTTTTATTAATCTATTAAATTTGTGCTTATATTTAATTTTATTTTTCCCCTTTTCCACCACCAATAAACTTTATTCTAATACCAATTCTCATCGAATTCATCAGAAGTTTCTTGTATTTTTTTTTTCACAATACTTCTGGTATGCAATATTTTCCTCTTTTAATTTTTCCTCAAATTTTCCAATGCTTTAGCAGCTCGACTTTTCTCTTCCAATTTCATGATTTTGGAAACTTGGCTAGCTTTTCTTTTAGCGAGTTTCGGGTCATTGGGCATAGCTGCTATTTGCATACTTTGAACGACTGAATGAATCAATCTTAATAGACATGGAATCAAACAGGGTAGAAACATCATTTTTGCCACAGAACATAGAATGAAAAATACAACTTTCTTCTACTAGGCCCTTTGTCCAAGCAGCTGATCCCACTATGAGGCTTGGAGAATAGAGTTCCATTTTTGAACTGGTACGTGGGCTACTTTTTTTATATTGACTGCCAATTCTTTGATGATTTCTCCATAGTCATCAATTTCTATGCAACATTCTGATTCATTGAATTTCCCACAGACCTCTCCTTCTTCAGCTAGCAAATAGTTCAAAGTCAATTTGTTTTGATATACAAAGGCTCTCATTTGGGAGTGCTGTTTGGCTAACAATTCTAGGGCTTTTGAAGTATGATTTGAGACAATTTCTACCACTGCTTGCAGTCTTATCAACTTTTCTTGCTCCATTTTTCTTTTCTTTGCCTCTGCTTCTTGCCTCTTCAGCTCCTAGGTCAGCATTTGTACTTTACTTTTTGGGTTAGCCCTTCCTCATTCTTTGAGAAACAAAAGGTTTTTGCAAACAGATTTTTTGTTATAATTTTTGAGGAGGTCTAGTACTATGGGTTCATTGCCTATAAAAGATTTTGCTTCATGATTCAGATTCTTTCTCATTTAATACATTTTTCTCCCATAGTACAGATTTCCAATTTATTTTTATCATAACACAGCTTATGGACTTGATAGTATGCTAAAAATGTGGATTTCTTTTTCCTTCCTATCTAGACCGTCTAGTTGTATTGGTCACACACCGAGATAGGTGGTATTTCCCTTATTTCACGTTTGTGCAAAAAGTGACTGGAGGAGTTTTTATTTGTGGGGTTTTTTTGTTTGTTTGTTTGTTTGTTTTTTTTTTTTAGGATCTACCGTCAGGTTGTGACACACCACCCCCCTTTCCAATTCACAAACTTTGAATTGAGTGCCATTAAAAGAACAATGTTCTTTTGGTTTTCCCTCTTGGCAGTTAAATTGAGCATGGTATTCTACGGTCTTTACGGTTGCTTGTCCTTTAAATGCCACCTTCAGGCACTGTTCACATTCAGTAAGGGGTTTCTGCCTTTGCAGGTTCTTGGGGTTCAACCCG
>JANPWX010020011.1:0-11634 GCA_024734555.1 Trochalopteron elliotii
CCCGCCGTCACTTCCGCGGCCGCGCCCGGGCCCTGGCTGCCCCGGGGAGTTACACGGAACTAACTGCATTTTTATTACGGCTTTTGAAGTCTAAATTACGGCCCTGATTCTCGGCACTGTGGTTACGGCTGCCCGCTGCTTCCGCCCGGCCCGGGGCTCCTGGAAGGACATCCCGCCTTGGGCCGCGGCTGTGGGTTCGTCCTGCGCTTGTGCGGCCCCGGCGGCTTCCCCCGGGCCGTGTCCTTGGGGCCAAACACCGGCCACCCGCACGGCATCCCACAGCGAGTGTCCGCACACACAGAAATGCCCTTGTGTCAACGCAGGAGCTGCGCCTTGTCATTATGGGAGGGCGTGGCCGTGCCCCAGACCGGAGGTGTTGGGGGAGAGCAGATACATAAAGCTGTGTGAACATGGCTGTAATTTATTATCCATGACTGATTGCTTGTTTGTAATACGTGCCAAGCTTTATTAGAAAGTATTGGAAGAGCTGTCGGAATTTGAAGGAGCTTTGATTTTAATGTTGGTTACTGATTTTAGTGCTTGGTCAACTTTCAGCCTTTTTAGCTGGGAAATAAATTCCCTGATCTTGAGAACAGGCACACTGCAAGGTCTCTGATGCCATAAGAATTGAAGCACTGGGGTTTTTTAGCCCATCAGAAAGCTGTGATACTAAAGCAAAATTACAATCAGGAATGAGTTTCATCCATTATGGTCATTGAAAGTACTTATATCTATGGATACAAAGATAATCCATCCTGTCAGCACACAGACAGCCTTAACTATATTGTCAGGGAAACAGGACTGTGATTAACTCATTAAAAAATTGTAATGAAAATTTCAATTTTTAAAATGCTGGGCAGCAAACATTTCCCTCAGCTTCATGTCTTCTGATGAGCAACCATATTCCTGACATGGTAAAGTTGCCAACTGCACAATTTTAGGTGATTGAGCCCTCCTTGAAGTAGGAATCAATTTGAAGATGCCCCATTAGGCATAATATATAACCAAGAGTGACCGTGATTCTAACCTTATGATTAGACATATGATTCTGGCAGCGGTGTTTGAGCAGTTACTGCCGTTACATCTGGTGTGCTTATAGATGCTTCTAACAGGAAGAATAAATAGATCTGCTCTTAATTACATTTGGAGATTTGCAGAAGGGAGCCTCGAGAGTGTTTGGAGAGCTTCTCCAGTGCTGCCCTGCCAGACTGCAGTTCATCAGCTGGTGGAGCTCTGCTTTGTGCTCCCTGAAGCAAAAGAAATCATATTAAAGTCAAACCTAGTTCAGGAATAGCAGTGCCTGCTGAGAAATGGAGTGTCAAATTCTCCATTTCACTGAAAATAACTGCTACCCTACCACCACCATCTGCCACTTAATATTGTTGTTCCCAATTTATGCTGGTTTGGGATGCAAGAAACACTTTGAAATAATTGTGCAGGTTTCTTGCAGTTAAACTTCAAGAGCAGCAGCTTCTCATCCTTTTTCTGTGGAACCACCCACCATCCTGATGGCTCCAGGACACTGTTGCTACCACAGGTCTGGCTGGTTGAAGTTAGGAGCTTAATGTGTCCTTTGGCATCTTGTTGCCTTTTGTGATCATTGCTTCTGGGGCAGTGAAATTCAGGTGTGGGGCTGCTCCAAAATCTGTTGAAATCAACAGATTGTGCCTCTAATTGAAGCAAAATGAGAACCCAAGGTTTTAGTTTTTGCACTGCTCATCTTCAGACCAGGCATCAGAGCAGCACTGGTTTTACAAAAGGATGAGGCAGATGCAGTGGTGCAAGTAGAAGACTTCTCTCTCCCACTTCAAGGCTTTCCTGGAGCTGAACTTGGGAATGGTTTCCCATGCACCCCATGTACACAGTTCAGTTCTCCCACCTGGAAAGAAAGGCAGGGAGGCCGTGGTTGTGTTGGAAAGTGTTTGGGTGAAGCAGTGGGACTGCTTAGACTCTCTGACAACTGCTTATGGTTCTGATTCAAGACAGCCATGAGCATTTTCCCTCCCTGACTCTTCTCACACTGGCTGCACAGCTTCTGTGGCCACACAGTGTCTCTTAGCAGGCAGGTGAAAGGAGGAAATAATCTTTTTTTGCCAGAAAGACATAAAATGTACTCAGAATATATTCAGTTTTAATTACCACAAGACAGGGATGCTTTCCATCAAAATTGCCAGAGTTGTATGTATCTTTCCTTCATTCCATTAATTATTTACCTTCAGTTTTAATAATACAGTTAAGGGCACTATATATAGCTTCTGCTCTATCAATAAATCATGCTTGTGTGTCTTCATATTTATCCTATAAAATCATAAGTACCAACATGCTTGCATGGATTTGCTAAGTGATTCTAGCAACAAAATTTCCAGCAGTGCATCTCTTGGAGTCTTTGGTGGTGAACTCAAATATTCCTCACTCAATGAGTGCTATTTGATGAGATTTTAAAAGATTGTCAGTCTTCTCACAAGATGTGAAAATCTCTCTCATCTCCTTCTTCTAGCTTGACACAAATCAGTTTTATGTGACTTTCTAAAACATGGTTTGGTCTTCCAAAGCAGAGAGAAGCAGGACTGCTGGATGCTTTCTCATTGGATTATAACAGGGAAGGGGTCAGAACTACAAAAACAAGATGGCATTGGCCTTGGGATTAGAAAGGTAAATCTGCAAATGTAGCAGTGTAGTGGTTTGAAAGCAAAATGAGTGTGAGGCTCCAAGTCAGAAATACAATTTAATAATAAGAAAATAAAATAAAATAAAATAAAATAAAATAAAATAAATGCAATAATACAAAAGACCACTGACAGAGTCAGAATACAACCTGAGCAGGATGATGGAAGCAGTGATCCTGTAGAAAAGTCTGGTAGCTCTGATCCTCTGGGAATCCAGTGGGTAAGGGCCTCTGTACTGTCCCAAATCCCAGATTATATCCAGGTGAGAATGCTTGGCTCCTCCCCCTGGGTGGAGCATCTCACAATGGGATGATGGGTCATACAGGGGGTCCTTAATGGCCCATTAAAGAGAGATAATTCCTGGAGGGAATCATCTATGAGTCATGCAGCAGGCCATTAACAGAAGACACATTAACAGAAGACACCTTAACAGAAGAGGGAGGGGGAACCTGGGAGAACACTGCTTCAGCAATTGGTTTCAACAGTTCATGAAGATGGTGATAGAATAGTTTGTGCATATCTCATACTACAAACCAGGACAAGCAGTATTATCTATGTTGCAGAGATGATAAATAGTAAGATGAGTTGTTTAAAGAGCAGGTGACCATGGAAGCAGATAATTCTTCTGCCAAGAAGACAGAAACTAAAGTTGAGAACAGAGCAGCTGGAGAGAAGTGTGGTGGGCAGCACACAGGTCTGCTGGTGAATGGAAAACAAATTATCATAAGGGATCAGTCCAAGATACAAATCTTACTTTTGTTAACTTTTTTTAAACCCATTGTACTTTTGGGATGGAACCCTGGAATTCCATGACAGCAACACCCCACTGACTAAAAGGCATCCCTGGGACTAGGTGAAGCAGGGGTATTTTAAATCAAAATCTCTGCATTTTCACCAATAAAAACCACATATCCATGCTCAATGTGAAGTGATTTAACCATGTGAGAGGAAAGGATTGTGTATTTAAAAAACCCAAAACAGCAGAGTATGTACTCATCACTAGTAATGCATCTGCCGAACATTATGTTGTCTTTTGACAGTTAGCATGGGATTTCCTCTTTGTTGTTTTTTTCCATAAGTTGTTTCTATAGAAATGCCATTTTTATCAGACTAGATGATAATATCCTGAAATAACACACCTCTTCAGCGAATACAGATACTTCTTGCTCAGTCTGTATATTGTATCCCTATCATACTAGGTTTTTCTCTCTTCATTACAACATCCAAATAAGAACCAGTTAAAAGAGAGTCACAGTACAGCTGGGACTCCAGAGAACAGACTCCTGTGGAAATTGGAATGGACAGTCAAGCAAATGTATTTCTCAAGTCAGATCATTCTGACACTGCCTCTGAAGTGTGTTGCAGGTGAAAATCCATATTTGCATGGATGGTGAATGCATTGTCATTGACAGTCACTGCTTCACAGAAGGCTTAAGTGAAAATGGTCTTGAGCTGACCCTGCCTGACAATGCCCTCTGCCCCTGCTATCAGTGAGGAAAACAACATTTCTGAAATTCAGCTTCTCTGGGCTGAGGACAATGTCTCCCTTGGCTGCTGCTGTGGAATCTATCTGACAAAATCTGAGTGACATAGTCAATACATTAAAATCCACTGTCATAGACTTTAAAGGAAGCCTGTCAAAGTGCCTAAGCCTGAGATTTCAAGCAATTTATCAGTGCAATTAAAGCACTGGATATGCTCACATGATTACCCTCCATGGCAAATCTCCTGAAGAACTGTCTGTTTTATGGGCATTAGAATTTGTTCCTTTCTTCTTTTCAGGTTATCTACTGTTGTATCATGGGAAAAACCTTATACCTTTGCACGTGAACAGGATGAGAGTGATATGTACATGTTTTATCCAAAATCTATCTGTACTAGTCAGCATATGTACTGAAAGGAGTGCCAGGGAAAGCTCATCTCTCACAGGCTTCAATTCTCACACTTTGGGAACAGAAAGCATGACCTCTGCAATGCTCTTGCTTTAGGGAGGGACTTTTATGAGGGCAGGTAATGATAGGACAAGGTGAAATTTCTTTAAACTGACAGGAGATATGTTTAGATTAGCTATTAGGAAAAAGTTATCCACTATGAGAGTGGTGAGGCACTGGAACAGGTTGCCCAGAAAAGGTGTGGATGCCCCAGGCTGGATGAGGCTTTGAGCAGCCTGCTCTTGTGGAAGGTGTCCCTGCCCATGGCAGGCAGATGGAACTAGGTGATTCTTAAAGGCCCTTCCAGCCCACAATGATTCTGTGAATATTCAATGTAGATGCCTGCACAGCAGCAATTCCTACTGCCAGTGGCCCCAAGCCTGAAGTACTCAACTCTAAATAGCTGTGCCAATGCAGCTAGATCTGCCAAGAGTTTTTAACAGCGATGATCACGATGTCCTGATGATTTAAGTGATCTGGCAGAACTAACTGCAGTCACACAGAGTTGGGTTTTCACCTTCATCTTTGGAAATGTAAAGGGCTGTGATGGGTAGCTGTGCCTCATCTTCTGAAGTACTTTTCCATGAGTCTTTACTAGGCCAGAGCAGGTTTCCCAAATCCTTAGGAGCGATATGAAAAGCTGTGGGTTCCCAGAGCAGCGTGGCAGTGACATGCATTTCTTCTTCTCACATGGCAACATACTGCTTCACCCAGCTTTCTGGTAGGGAGAGACAAGCAGCCTAATGAGAAACAAAAGGATAGCTCAGCAAAGTGGAAGAGATACCTGGAAGAGAGGTATTCTAAGGAAGCTACCAGAACTATATTGTTATCACATGAAGTATCTAATGCCGAGAGGTGGCTCTGATACATAGTGCTGCATCACTTTAAAATTCTCTTGCCACCATATAAATAGAAGAAATTACTTTGCCAGTCTTCCACAGGATAGGAGCTTGTACCCTGTATTTCCAGAGGCTCACTGCCTGTGAGGCTTGGTATATGCATGGCAGCAGGACAGAACTGTTCTCTCATTAGTGGTATTTGGTGATGGAAGTGAAGTCAGCAGAAAGCTTCACCTGTACATTCTTTTCTACCAGGCTGACATGTAGGCATCTTTCTAGAGTACTCTCTCCTGCTTATTTTTTCGCCTGACAACAAGTTCTCTTCGGTGTTGTGGGTTGGTTTTTTAAAATTTATTTTCAGAGGTATTTATAATTATTGTGATCTCTCATGACAGTTGCCTAAATGAGGAGCAAAGAAGATGACAGTGACCAAAGTAAAGCTCACTGGCAGAGAACATCCCTCCTGTTAGTGGCAAGTAGTACTGTGCCATTGGCAACACTGATACTTAAAAGCCCTTTTCTTCTGCAGCACAGTTACAGGCAAAATGGCAGAGATCACTGCAGTGCTTGCTCAGTGTCACCGTGTGGGAGCATTGATTGCTCAGGTGCATGTGCTGCACCTTTCCATTATGGTTTGCCACTGAGGGTTGTGCTTTTTAAAAGTCTGTTTGGCACTGGACAGCAGCCCTGAGTGCTGGAAGAATGCCTTCTAGAGACATACAGCAGCAGCAACTGCCCAGCTTTCTTCCCATGGGAAAATGTTGGTGACTTTCCAAATTATCGACTTGGCTGTGGAATGACACTGACCAGATGGCTGTTTTGCATCAGAAGTCATGAGCTGTGGAGGTTAATGGATGGATTTGGGTTTCTGGGTTCAGCTTGGGAAAGAAGTTGACCAAGCCCCATGATAATTAGGTATTTTGTGATAAGAATGAATAGTATTTCCTCATCTTCCAGCCACACATGCACTATTTTGGTGCTTAGATCTGTTGGTGATTTGCCTAGCCTAGGACTGCTTCTTTGATCAGCCACTGTGCCTGAGAACTGCTCTTTCTTATAAAAGATAACAAAATATTCTTTCATTGATATTCCCTTTGATTTACAAAGCCCTGCAGTGCTGTGGAGGCAAAATCTGGGGGCTCAAATTTCTCATGACTGTCAATAGCACCTCATTAATATTGAGATGCCTTTACAGTATTTGTAAAAAGAGTTTTGTCCTCATTTTCTCCAAAACATTTTTTGGACAGAACCTGGCTAGCATTAGGCTGAGCTACCAAGTCCCACTGAAACACAGGGTGCATCAGCTCAGGCTTGGAATGACATGAGCAGCAAGCACCAGCCTCAGAGGATGCTGGTGGACTATCATAGACATGACCTTTTGCTGCTTCCTGTCTCTCAGAACATCTGTCCAGTTTTGTGCAGGTCTGTTTAGCACACCTGGAACAGGAAATGTCAATACCTGCAGGAAACAACACCCTTGTGCACAGAGAAGGGTAGAGGCACGTCTAGATCCCTCAGGTTGCCCATGGCTCTTCCTGTGCTATCTGGGATTGAAAGTGTCTGTTCCATCAGTAGAAGGTTGATGAAGCAGAAGAAAAGAGATGTTGGATTCTGCTTCAGTACAGTAGAGAAATAGCCTTTGCCTACTCCTAAATGCTTCTTGGGAACAACTCAAGACAATGCTGAGAGGAAAGATGAAGTTCTTGGTGATAGTGATAGGGAAAGAACTAGGAAAGATTTCTCAGGACTTAGAGGTTGAAAAAAATCTGAGAAACAAGTTTTGGGAGGAAGTGATTGTTCAGGTATTGGAAATAGCACCTCAGAAGGAGTAAGATAAGGGAAAGAGAGAAATAGGAGACAGGTGCCAAATTTGAAAGACACAAGCCAGAGAAATAGATCAGAGAAGAGAACATTTCATTCTGAAAAGAAAGAGTGAATGTCACTGCAAATTCTGGCATATCTCTGCAATGTGGCAGGTACGTTACTAAATCTAAAGACTGAGCATAGACATCACTGCCACCAGGAAAGAGATGGCAGGTGACAGGGCACAGACATCTGAGAGAACAGGAGGGAAGCAAAAAGCCTAAAGTGTAGAGATGGGCTGTTAAAACTCAGGCCCCTCGGAACACCAAGCCTGCTGTTTACAGCAGGGGTCCCCTGTGCCAGGGTGGTACCAATACCACGTGGCTCATTTCATGCTGGTAATTGGAAAGGCATCACATGACAACGGGCTGGTGGCTCATCCCACTGTGATCCTCGGAGCTGTGATCATCGCAGTCATTGTCAAAATGCCCCTCAGTATACGGCATCCTTTGTCAGCACCAACAGATCAGAGCATGCAAAGACTTTACAGCCTAAGAGCTAGTATCGCCTTTGTCCTCTTTTCCTTCAAGAAGGCAGCAAACTACAAGCCCTGGAGGATGTAATCCAAGTGCTAATAAATTATTGACGTGTCCCTTCAGCTTTTTACTTACTAAAAGGATATCAAAGCTCATTTTGTGAATAGTCTAGACAGATTCTCTTTTGCTGTATCCACAAGCTGATTCACAAATACTTCACTAAGCGTTAATATTGGAACAACATAGTGTTCTCTCTTTACAGGTTTAGCAAAAGATAATAGACATGTTTTGGATTACACAGGCTCATAAATAGATACAGTGATATGACACTTGTAACTGCAGTAGATGTTTGATTTTGTAATTTTAAAAAGGCAGAGCTTATTATTAACTAGGAATATACTTTTTTTTATATTGAAAGCCTGTTGAGATCACTGTATTTAGTCCTTACAGATAGTCTGTGTAGTTCTTTGGCAGGACATACAAGTCATAGGATGGTAAGACTTACTTTATATTTAGCAATAGTTCCTCTCTTCCAATATGCCTATTTGCATAAGTGAACTAACAAACCATCTGTACTGGAAATAGTCTTTACATTACTGTCAGCTTTGGGGCAGTATATGGCAGTTCCTTAACAGCATATATTAATTTATGCTGTTTTTGGAGCAGCAGAGATGTAATTTGAAGCCCTCATACTGCAATTTTCTGGGTAGGAGTGTCGCTAGAACAGGTGGCTGAGTTTTTTTCTTTCAATAAAGTATGGAGCAAGTTTTGATGGCCAGAAATGCTCAGGATCTTCACAGTTGTCTCATCTTAAAGACAGACACCAGGCTTCCAGGTATATCTTCAAAATGGTACCAGATCTAATTTGCAAATTTAGCCGAAATGCCATCTCTCACTAAACAGCAGAGCAAAATTCTGCCTGCTAAGTCAGTGCAATGGCCCAGCTGAGCTCAGAGAAAGGATTATCAACATTTTTACAGTGGCATGCTCTGAATGGCAGGGTGCTGATCTTAAGCTGACACAAACTGCAGTTCCTGACTGCACCAGTTTCTTCTTGCTCTGAATAGAGGCAGCAAAGCTACACATGCATGTTGTTTCTGTTCCTTGCTGGCTGTTTAGAAAGATTGAGTGACCAGGCACAAAGCCCAGAAGAGAGAGATGATTTTTTTGCAATATGATATACATATTTTTCAAGCCAGATCACAAACTGTTTATCGCATTTTTGGTGCTATATACATAAATATTCATAATTAATCTGTGTTAGAATAGGGTGTAAAGCTTCTAAAGAATAAAAATAGCCCCTTCAGGCATCTCATAGCAGTGACACTGATCCCCTGCATTTCTGAAATTAAAAAATGTGCTTCTTTGCATGGATTTTGCAGTAGTCTCTGGAGAAGCTTGCACTCCAGAGTTTTTTGCCCTGATCCTTCAGTTTCTGAGGGTGACCTTGACAGCAGAGATTGATACCTTGAATCTGGAGCTACAGAGGTGGAAACAAAGGCACCCGGTGAGAGATGACATTTCCAAAGCTTAAATCTCAGGGATAGTAACCTTCATTTTCCCTTCTCCAGATCTCTTTCATCTCTAGGCTTTGCTCCCATGTTTTGGCTTCAGGTACCAGCAGAATTCTGACGGTATGGCAGGTGGGAAGACGTAGGTGCATGTGCCTTCCAGACTGAAAGATTGAATTCAACTGGGGGTTACATATCCTCAGAGACAACTTCATCTCTTGAAGGTGGAAGGGCCAATTAGCCAGTCCTTGGGACTGCTGGCAGCTGTAGCCAAACAGTCAGGATTGGTTTAGATGAAATAAATCACAGTTTATTCAACATCAAAAACAGAGTGACTGTGGAAATGAAAATAAATTCATGAAGCTGTTCAGGCAGCACTGAAGTCCAGCGGGTATTAAATGTATTTAATAAATAGAAGCAACCATTTGGACTGGGATGGCAGACAAATCTGACAGGCTGAGCTCTGCCAGGTCTTTGTTTTCTGTCCTTGTCTGATTCAGCTTTTGAATATGATGCTCTTACTCCTGGGCTGTGTGGCTTGCCAAGCTGACACCTTTCTGGTGCACAGCCTCACCCTGCTGTCAGTACAAATGGGGGCCCCATCTTCTGAAAATTGTCAGCCTTTTTCCTTACTGAATGGGGATGCTTCTTCATGCTGCCTTGTGATACACTAAAGCCCATTTTTTCTATCTCCCTTCATGCTGCCTTTCATTAGGGCTTTTTAACAATCCTTACAAAGAGAAATTTGGCACAAATATGAAGTTCATTCCCAATCTCTCAGTGCACAGTTTTCTGCCTTGGCACATTTCCCTTCTAACCACAACACCTCATCATGCCCCAGTACCCATTCCATAGCATATTTAAGGGTCACTAAAATCACCTAGACAAACAGGTATGAGCTGACATTAAAGAACACTTTTAGTATCTCTCTTGCTCTATAGATCTTGGTGGGTATGTCACAGGCACTCCTTATGCATTCTTTTTGGCTCCTTTCTGTGTCCTAGATGTGACCCACTCTCTGCCTATTTGCTGACTCTCTTATCCTCCAGAGATTTCCCATTGTACCACTTACAGAGCAGAAGTTGGGTATTTTAAATGTGCATTCTCATGTGGTTTATAAACCTGCACTGTAGTCCCTTCCACTGTGCGTCTCACAGCTCCTCTCCAGGTCTGAGAGAAGTAAAAACCAGACTACCTTGGATGCAGCCAAACAAATGCCATTTCTGCCAGGAGGAGATGTCATCAGGGGAGGACAAGGCACATGTATCCGTAGCTACAGTGGCAGTCGCTGTGCTGCAGTGTAAGCCAGAGACATGTGAGGCAAAGGGAGTTTATTAATTGTCTCTCATGGACATCTTGCACCCCCATGAATGGGTAGGTTTCTCAACGTGGCATCAGCCAAGACTTCTCCAATGCAGTGAATATCCTATAGTTCAGATTTAGCAGAGCCCAGTACTTTTAGAAAATCCAAGTTTGGGGGGTTTTGGCTTTATGCATTCACCCACCAAGCACCATTCTCTGCTCTACAGTCCTTCTAAACAATCTCTTATGCAGCCTGCGTGCCTTGAACCTGGAGTGGCATTTTCCAGAGCAGCATGCCCAAAAAAGAAGCAAGCACATTGTGACAGGGGTTGAAGTACGAATATTAAAGTGAAGGTTGATGCTTCAAGAGCGTTCACTTGCCTGTTTGTAAGATTTTTATGAAGGATTTAAAATATATGCTGCTCTAAGGCACAGAGAGAGAAATGGATCAAATGAGATGAGCCTCACAAGGATATAATGAAACATGAAGCAAACATGCCAAGGTAAGATGGTGCAGTACACCAGTCCTGATCAGCAGGAGACCCATTCATGACTGGATGCGCTGAGCACAGGATGCAAGTAGGAGGAAGAAATACTGGCAGGGCAGGGAGTTTGCAGGAGGCTGCAGTTGTGGGGGAATGCCTGTGCAGGAGGCAGATAAAACCAGAGAAGAAGCTCAGGCCGCAAGGAGGGTAGGAAGGGGCAGGAGCAGCTGGGTACCTCCATTTCTACTGCCAGCTACTCCTCCGAGAACAAGGAGGTGAAGGAGGGCCAGGGTGCAGGGGCAGCCCCAGAGCTCTGTCCCGACAGCGTTGCCCTCTGTTGTCGGTGCGCAGCTCCAGCGACCAGGGAGGGGAGTGGGCATCGTCGGGCTGCTCCGTGAGGGAGCGCTTCCGCGGAGCAGCCTTCCTCCTCCTCCTCCTCCTGCCCCTTCTGCTGCTGCTGCCGGGCCGCGTCCCGCCGCCAGCCCGGGCGAAGTGCGGGCGCTGGGGAAAAGCGGGATAAGTGGCCGAGGCTGAGCTGCGGGCGGCGGAGGCGTGAAGATG
>JANPWX010020014.1:0-29224 GCA_024734555.1 Trochalopteron elliotii
CTGGGCGGGGCCCGCGGCCCGGCGGGTCCGGCGTTATCCCGCCCGTAAAACTATCACAAACCCCGGTTCACCCTGAGATAGAATAGATTTATTAGCAAGAGGTAATCAGGAAACATATATTTTTACAAAAAAAATGGATTTTTTTTTCCCAAACAAGCTGTAAGTTGAAATAGTTTTAGGACTTGAAAGAGAATTCCCATACCACGAGGTATTGCTTACAGCAAGTGTTGTGTGAGTGGAGCATGCCTGCCACTGCCGGGGAACCGTGTCAGGGACTGTACAATGTAAAAAACCCAGGTACTATTCACAGAATAAGCACTACATTACTATATCCTGCTAGCGGGTGGTTAGCCAGGATTACAGTAGATGTAATAAAAACACTCGTCATCTCTAACTCTACGTCATGGTACTCAGAGTGGGCACAAGGGTACGGATCTACAGCATATCAACAGGAGCCGGATGCAGCGAGGAGAGGCAAGGGGACGCTTCCATCTTCCCGACTTCGGAGGGACCAGGGCAGCAGCCAGGGCCCCCCGTGCCCGGCCAGCACGAGGGTGGCACACACACAGAGGGCAGCTCACACCGAGGGACAACCTTTAATGCCTTCCCTTCTCCCACCTTACAGAGTTTGCCGTGGGATGTCACCGCCAGCACTTGTCCGAGTGAGAGCTGCTCTGTGCTGCCCCAGAGCCCCGCGGGGACACACCTGCCCCGCAGCGACACAAGGGACTCACCTGCCCGACCACCAGCCCCCCAGGAGGAACAAATGACAAAAGTGACATCATCGAAAAGAACCCGGGACTCGAGCGAAGTGTCGATGCGTTAAACCTTAACCGGGGCGGGGAATCCTACGCGAGGTGTAATGCGGCCTGGGGCGGGGGCGGGGTTGCTGGGGGAAGCACAGACGGGGAGTCACTCCAGGGCGTCCATGGAATATCTATGTACAGTATGGTATAGCCAGTGTACAGGGCGGCCGCCGCCGCGCTCACGAAGGCAGCTTGGGCTCTATCCGCAGGGAAGCCTCGTAAAGGGTCTCCTCGTCCATCACACACGACTGGTCCAGCAGGTACTGCGTCACCTGGGGAGGGAGCGGGGCCGTCAGCGGCTGCCAGAGCTCACACCCTGGGAGCTGAGGCACCCAGACCCCAGGAAATGAGGCGCCCAAATCCCAGGAAATGAGGCACCCAGACCCTGGGAAATAAGGCACCCAAACCCCGGGAAATGAGGTGCCCACCACAGAGGAGCTGAGGCACCCAGACCCCGGGAAATAAGGCGCCCAAGCCCCGGGAAATGAGGTGCCCACCACAGAGGAGCTGAGGCACCCAAACCCCAGGAAATGAGGCACCCAGACCCCGGGAAATTAGGTGCCCAGACCTGGGAAACGAGGCACCCAAACCCCGGGAAATGAGGCACCCAGACCCCGGGAAACGAGGCACCCAGACCCTGGGAAACCAGGCACCCAGACCCTGGGAAACCAGGCACCCAGACCCTGGGAAATGAGACACCCAGACCCCAGGAAATGAGGTGCCTGCCCCAGAAAACTGAGGCACCCAGACTCCAGGAAATGAGGCACCCCAACCCTTGGAAATGAGGTGCCTGCCACAGAGAACTGAGGGACCCCAAGCCTGGGAAATGAGGTGCCTGCCACAGAGGGTTGCTGAGACATTTCAGCTCATCACGTTGGGGGCCAGCATGAGGCAGAGGCCAGCTGGTGGTGGCAGGGAGGTGCAGGACACACTCTGCTCCCTTGGGGGGGGGGGGTTGCTGCCCCTCAATAGCTGTTTCTGAACCCGTCCAGGGTGCAGCCCTCGGAGCACTCCGAGCCTGTCCATGGAAGCTGCCCTCTGCAGCAAGTCCTCTGCTGCAACTGCCTGGGGGCCACGGGGGGAGTCTGCTGGAGCTCCCACAGCCTCCCTTCATCCCCTGCCCCCCCTGCCAGCAGACTCCAGCATGGAGCTGCCAGGTGTTGAAGGCTGAGGTTCTGTGATGGAAGAGGGAGATGAGGAGCAGAGCACGGCCCTGGCTCTGGGGACAAGGCTGTACCTTCGGCTGGTGCTCGATCTTGTAGGAGGTTTGCTGGAACTGACGGATCTCCCTTATGATGTGTGAGATCTGTGTGGGAACAAAACACAGAAGGTGCCCATGGCTCAGCCATCACCCAGGGAACCCGTCCCAGTGCCCAGGAGGACAGGGGCACCCAGCACAGCACAATGCAAAGGCCTTTTTGTCTCTTTCAGACATTGGGAACAAGCCCAGGTGTGTGCAGGGGAGACATGTGGCCTCCTGGTGCTGTGCAGGTGAAGGCTGAGGGGACACAGACCTGGCCACAACCACACCACCATAGCCCAGCCCCCTGTGCCCACGCCAGTGGGCTGGAGCACTCACCATCCTCATTTTGGAGAAGTTCACCAGGCCATCCTCAGTGTAGTTGGGGGTGCCCTCCTCGATGAACGCCAGGTCAGTCAGGTACATGCCCAGGTAGGGGACACATGGAGGGTCACAACTTCAGGAGTAAACCAGAAAGAAAGGAGGAATAAAACTTTCTCACTTGGGAGCTTGGGGCAGGGCAGGGGAGAAGGGGACAACTCTAAAGTCAGCAGAACTGGAAAGATTCTCTCTGATATAGGAAGGCTCTCCCAGGGAAGAGCTCCTGGGCCTCATCCCCACCAGGACAAGGCAGGACTTGTGGCTGTGCCTCTCACAAAGCCATGGGATGCAGGAGATGAGCTGAGGGCAGCTTTGACAGAGAGTCAGGAAGACCTTTAGAAGCTTCCATGGGCAACCTGGTCTAGTGGAAGGGGGCCCTGCCCACGGAGAGATATGGAACAGCATGAGATTTAAGCTCCCTTCCAACCTAAACCATTTTGGGATTTGATGATCCTATAATAGTGATGGGGAAAATTGTTCTCTGGTGTTTGGCAGTGATTTTTCCCTTTGCAGTCCCTTTTATTCCCATCTTTCCACATGCTGCACGAAGGAGCAGCTCAGTCCTGGGGATCACTTTGCCAGCCACTGTGCTGGCTCAACAGGACCCTTCAGTGCAGGCTCTGGATAATCCTGGGAGCAGAGCTCAGGTCCCCCCACACCACAGGCCCCAGAACAGCCAGGAGCAGCCATGGGAGAGGAGGAGAAGCACCATTCACTCACTTTTTCAGTGCCTCCCTCAGGTTCTTGAATCTGCCCTCCGACGACACCAGCTTCTGGAGCTTATCAATCAGAGCCTTCGTCTGCAAGAAACCAAAATGCTGCTCTGGAAGAACCCCCACTCCCTGCAGCCAGGGGGTGAAGCCTGCAGAGCCACAGGGTTGCTTCCATCCCACCCTGCCCAGGGCACATCACCCCTCCAGCTGTTCCTACACCTCCACAGGCACAGCTGTGCCCTGCCTGTCACACCCGGCTGCTGGTCAGCAGGCTGCCACTCCTGCCTCCCCCTGCTCCCACCTCTGCCCTCACCAGTGCCTGTTTTCATTCACAGGTTTATCATTTTATAGCAAACCCGACTCCTCCTGGCTGATAGGAGCCCACAGTGGTGCCAGCTCAGTTCCATCTGGTAAGAGCCAGCTAGTCCTGTACCATACACCTCAAACAGGAATTCATCCTGCTCACCATAACAGGTCAAGGAGCCTGGGCTTGAAAAAGCAGAAAACTGGCAGAAAACCAGTCAAAGAGAGTTTCTGTACTGTCTCTGTAAAGAGAGTCTCTCCCTGCAGCTACAGGGGCTCTCTGGGAAAGGTCTGACTTGCAGGGTGGGGCCGGTGTCTTCTCACAGGTAACCACTGATGGGACAAGGGGAAAGGAGTTGTGCCAGGAGAGGTTTAGAGTGGATATCGGGAAAATCTCTTAATGGCTGTCCAGCCCTGGCACAGCTGCCCAGGGCAGTGGTGGAAGGATTGGAGGGGTTTAACAGATATGTGGATGTGGTACTTGGGGACACGGGTTAGTGGTGGCCTGGCCTTGGCAGCGCTGAGGGAACAGTTGGACTTGCACAGGTCTCAGAGAGCTTTTCTAAGCCAAACAATCCCATGATTCCACAAATAAACCCAGCTCCAAGACAGGGTCAGCCTGTCCCCACACCACCTCCCTCCCCAGCTGTTGGGGGTTACGTCTGTTCTTTTTTACTCTAAAGAATTTTTTCCCCCACAAGTTACCGAGAAACCAAGTGTTGGATACTTAAGAGTACTTGACCAAAACAAAGGGGTGGCCAAAGCTCGGAGGGAGAGATAACGTGAGTTTTGGGCAGGTAAAGGACAGAGCTTGAGGCATTGGGGCACTCTGGTTTTTTGGCGTTCGGGGAGAGAGAACGGCTGACTTGCTGCTTGCTGCAAGAGAAGTTCACTGTGGCCAAAGGGGTCCAGTCCTGGAAAATCTACCATCATCTGCTCACCCTGGAATTCTGAGCTCCTCTGCTGTCCTGCTGGGGCTGGGCCAGCCCTGCCCCGCCCGTCGGCTTCTTCAGCACTGCTCCTCTTGCTACAGTGTGACCCTGCACCTCCCCCTGCCCTGCCGGGACATCCTGCCATCACAGCCACCAGCCTGGGACTTTTCCACTGTTTCCAGCTTGGTGCTCTGAGGATCCTGCAGGGGCACCGAGACCGAACTCCCCTGGGTTTTTGTAAAGCAAAGCCCTCAAGATTCTTGGTATTGTTTTGTTATTAATGCTGTAGTTGTGTGGTTTTTTGTTTTGCTTTGTTGTACATACTAGTAAAGAACTGCTATTTCTATCCCCAAATCTTTGCCTGAAAGCCTCTAACTGCAAGTTTATAATTGGAAAAGGGGGGGGAGGAATGGTTTACATTCTCCATTCCAAGGGAGGCTCCAGCTTTCCCTGGCAGATACCTGTCTTCCCAAACCAAGTCACCAACTCACCTCACTGTGCCCCAACGCTGTCCCACCCAACGAGGGGGCCGCCCCTACCTGCTTGGAGACCTTGAGCCAGGTTTTCTTGAGGCGGAAGATGGCACTGCGGTTGAGGGAGGAGGTGATCTCCAGCACGGCGTTGTAGTTGTGCAGGCAGCGGCAGATGTCGGCCACCGCCACCCACTTCTCGATGGCGCTGACGCGCGCGTTGATCTCCTCGTTGCGGATGATCTCCGACGCGATCAGGTTGCTGACCTTGGGGAGACACAGTGCCCAGCCCGAGCTTTAGGGTGATTTTGGGCCACAGCTCTGTGTCCTCCAGCCCCACGATAGGTTTTAGATTCCCCTGTGCTGCAGCGGTGTGGGCCTGATGTTTCTGGGTCTGAGAGATTTTAGCCTGCTAGGTGTCCCCCTGATTTTTTTCAGCTTTCTGATGTTTATGTTTTTGTATTGGAGTTCTCACGCCGTTGCAACATAAACAAAGTGGATTGTTTTCACATTCCTCTCTGTGATGGACTTTTAGTTTGACCAGTGGGGTCAGAGAGGTGTCAACCTCATGGCCCAATCGCTGACCAAACTCCAAAAACTATATAAATCCACATGAAAAATAAATGTCCTTCTTTTTGCTCTCACAACCTGACGGTGTGAGTGTGGTTCTTTCGTGTCTGTCTAGTGACACTAGCAGCTGCTAACTTTTTCCCAAGGTAAAATTTCTCAAGGAAGCTTCTTCTCAAAA
Source organism: Trochalopteron elliotii (assembly GCA_024734555.1). Classification (NCBI taxonomy): domain Eukaryota; kingdom Metazoa; phylum Chordata; class Aves; order Passeriformes; family Leiothrichidae; genus Trochalopteron; species Trochalopteron elliotii. Next base: position 5,594 of record JANPWX010020014.1, read on the forward strand.
CAATCTTGGCAAACAACTCTCCTTTCTCAAAACAATCTTTCTCCAGGTGGTGTTTCACTGTTTCTCTGGTTTAACGAATGGGATTAGAGAGGTGTCGTTCCTATTCACCAACCATGTTAAGTCTGTATGGGAACACCTTATAAAAGGTAGTAAGAATTAGACAATAAAGCTTTTTTCTATGCTCTTTGCCTTCTGAAATATTTGGAGTGTCTCATCTTTCTTTCGTGTCCTACAGTGACACAGCAGCCCCAGAGGAGCAGCTGCTGTGATGCCAGCACACCGGAGACGCTCCACCTACACAGGTTCCCCGAGGCAGGTAAGGCCTGTGGGACAGGTGACCCTCACACAGCCCAGCCCTGGAGCAGGGGGCTGAGCTGCCTCCCCTGTCCCCAACCCCCTGTGCCCTGCAGCTGCACCTACATCATTGAAGTGCTTTGTGTTCTTCATGATGTATGGAGTCCTCTCATTCTTCTCCAGCTTCATCCAGCCTTGCCCGAAGAATTCTCTGCAAACCACAGTGGTCAGGTCAGCTTTTATTTCCCAGTTCTATGGGCTGTCCAAGCCCTGCAAGCACCACTGCACCCACACTGGATGGAGATCCCAGGGTCTTTGCCCCCACACTGCTGGAAAGGGCCCACATGGATGAAAGTGTGATGGTTGTGGGAGGGTCTCCCTGAGCCAATTATCTTGGGAATGCCAGCAGAGGAGCCACAGGATTAGGACTCAAATCTGCACTTGAGACAAGTCTGGGCTACTGGCAAAGCCTGGGAATGCTTTGCACTCTGTGGGGTCAGCCCAGCCAGGCTGCCCGTGAGGCCCCGGGTGACCAGAGCCACCTTTCCTGGCCCGTGGGGATCACTCACTCATATGGGATCTTCTTGAAGACCAGGTGATCCAGCAGTGTCAGCTGTTCTGCAATCTCCAGAGCTGAATGGTTTTCAAAGGGCTCTGCTTTGACCCCCTCGGCCTGCGGGACAGAGGAACAGTGGGGCTCACCAGGCAGGAGCACAGTGAGAGCTCCCACACACCATCAACACAAACCCAAAGCCAAGGCCAGGCTCCCAAGCCAAAGGTTTTTTCACAGCAGAACTGGGATGTGCAGTTCTGTGCTGGTCCAGGGGTCCCCCAGTCCTCATCATGCTCGTGCTGAGCAGTGCCAGCTCCTCCCAGCCTTGGGAGCCCCACAGATTTAATCATGCAGCCTTTTGGCTGTTCAATTAGCAAAGCACCCAGGGATCCCTGCTGGAGCACCATTGCCCCTGCCCAGGAGGAGCAAGATGGCTCTTCCAAAGGATTTCCAGAAAAGCAGAGGAACAGGGATGAGACCTGTCCCCACTGCCTGGCTCTGGCCAAGCAGCACCTGCAGGCACAGGCAGGGCTCAGGGTGCCCCCCACGTGGAGACACCCTGGGGGTGACAGCCAAAGCCTGATGTCCACTGAGTGGTGACTGTCCTCACGCCAGTCACAGAGACATTGTCACACACCCAATCCTTGGTCACTGCCCAGGCCAGCACTCGGACCAGGCTGGAGCCACTCCCTGCCACACCTCCATCCCTGCCACCCTCAGGGAACAGATCAGCCACTGAAAACACAAACCCCACTGACATCCCGCCCAAATAAACCCCAAACAGCCCTGATGACAGAGAAGAACCCCCCAAGATCAACACACACACATGCAAGAGCCCAGCACGAGGCAACAGCCCTTTGCACAATCCCTTGGGACAGGGATGGTGAAAGCTCCAGCAAACAAACACTGTCTGGGCTGCTCCACAGCTCCAAGGCTCCTAGAATGGCTGCAGGGGCACTTGGGGGTGCAGCTGTGGGGCACACCCCCACCAGAGCCCGGGGGCAGGGGGTACCAGTGGTCCCTGTGTAGGGCAGGGGCCTGCAGGCACCCCGGAGGTACCAGCCGAGGGTCAGCACCACACCACCCCCCTGCTCATGATGTGCACCCCAAACCCCAGGGCACCCTCATGTTCCCACCACCCCTTTGGCTGCAGGTTGCTGCTGCTCAGCCTGAGGGGCAGAATAAAACCCTCAGGGCTTTTTTGTTCTCTCCTCTTCAGAGGAAGTTTCCAGAACATGCACTTATGGGCAACAGGTCAAACAAGGGGGACTGTCCCCCCCAGAAGCCACCAGCAGAACCAGGGGACAGAATCTTGGGTGTTTCAGGTGCTCCAGGGCTGTTTCAAGTGGCTCTTGTGTTCTTCTGGGAACAGGTTTGGTTGGGTTTTTTCCAATGCAGAAGGGTAGCAAGTGCTCTGCAGCCACCCTGGGGGCTCTAAATCCATGGCACATGCCCAGGGCTCCCTTCCTGGGGAGCAGCACTGACACTGGCTGAGCCAGAGCCCATCACCTGGAACTGGAACAGGTTTGGGGACACAGAGGACACGATGGGAACCCCTGGGGCTTTCCCATGTCCCTCCAGCAAGCGCAGGCAGCAGCAGGCAGGTGTCCCTGTGTCCTCTCCAGCCACCCTGCTGACTGCAGTGGGAACACTGTGCCTCTGGGGTGGGTGCTGTTGCCTCTGCCTGTGACAGCTCCAGCTGTGCTCACAGCTGGCCCCTCCCCAGAAAGCCTTCCCTGCTTTGCAGCTGCTCCCCTGGCATTGGGCTTGGAGACCCACTGCTCCCTGAGCTGGGTGTGTAGGAGCACCAGGACCTTTGGCTGCTCCCCTCCCACCACCCCAAGCCACTGGGGCAGGCAGGGAGGGAAGGAGTATTTACCATCTGCACAACCTCCTCCAGGGTTATCTGGTTGTCCCCTGGATCCTCCTGGGTCAGGGTCCTGTGGCACAGAAAGACAGGATTAGTGCAGCTGGGAAAGCAGCAGACCCACACAGCCCCAGCACGGCACCACGGGGGTGTGCACGGGGGAGGCACTCAGCCTGTGTTTCATGAGGCCCTTCAGTCCCACGGCTCATTTTAAAGAGAAAAACACCCCTTAGCTGAGGCCACACGGCCCCAACGTGTGTCAGCCCTGCTGCAGGACAAGTGCCCTGCCCTCAGCATGGGGTGGGCACACCCTGAGTGCCAGAGCTCCCTGCTGAGCACAGCCTGTCCATGGGAGCCACGGTGCTACTCCAGGACCCCACAGCACCCACCGGGTTCAACACTGAACCCTGCACCCACCCACGTGCTGAGGCCGAATGCAGCCAGCACCATCCATCCACCTCCTCATCTTCCTCCCTGGCCCCTCCCAAGCCCCCGGCACAGTCCCTCCCGGAGCCCTCGTGCCTGCTGCGATCCCAGGTGACAGTCAGCAGCCGGCAGTGTCAGCAAGAGCCACCTCCTGCCCACAGCCCTCCCTTCACCTGATGATGTTGGCGGCCGCTTTCCTCTCCTGCGTCAGGAGCTCGGGGTCGTGGATGACCTCCTCCAGGAAGCCGATCACCCGGAACTTCAGCTCCTCGTTGCTCTCAAAGTCCTGCCAAGGCCAACACAGCCGCGGGATTACTGTGCTGGGAGTGACACCGATTCCAGCAGAGCTGCTGCCGATACCCAGCTGGGGAAGGGGCTGCCCCTTCCCGGCAAAAATCCCAGCAACAGGGAGGCAGCAGGCTCACTCAGCTCCATTGCATCAGTATCACCATGCCTAGGAGAGCTGTGTGACTTCCCAGGGACAACCAGTACCGCTCCCAGTTCCCCTAGTCACCAGTGCAGGCAGGGACAGGACAGCAGGGACAGCTCCCAGCGCCCCAGCCCTGACCCTGTCCTGAGCACCCCAACGGGCACCAAACCCAGACACTGCCCTTCCTGTGCACCCAGCCAGGGGGTGATGGCAGATCCAGCTCCCCTCCTCTGCACCCCAACTGTGCAAACACTGGGATATGACTCCTGTTCCCCTGCTGGGGGATCCCAGCTCCTGCTCCTCACCCTCTACACTCCTTTGCTTCATCAAAACCCCGATGCCAAATTGCCTTCTCCAGCTGAATCCTGGCTGAGCTCCCCAGCATGCAGCTGAACTCCAGGTGGCAGGGTGGGAGGAGGAGAGGGAGAGGGAGGGAGCCCCTGTGAGTGCCCACCTGTGAGTGTTTGGACACCCAGTGCCTCAGCACATTCAGGACACGGTTGGTGGCTGCCCTCCGGATCACAAACTCCTTGTCCCCGTTCCGCTGGTCCGTCGGGAAGCCTGAAACTGCCAGAGGCCCCTCAGCACGGCACAGCTCCCCAAGGAAGGGCTCACAGGCACTCTAGGGCTGCCAAAGGAGCACCTCCTTCCCGAGCTGCTGCGTCAGGAGGCAGCGGGACACCTGGGGCCACCCGTGAGCTACACATCCCTTGGGCAGAGCCATGCCCAGACTCCCAGGACACGACCTGGAGCAGGCACTGTGACTGGCACAGGGCTCTGGGGGCTCTTCCCAGCCAGAGTGTGCCAGGAGGGAAACCCCTCTGGGGACAATGGCAGTCCCCCTGGGCAGGTACCTGCGCTGGCCAGGGACATCCTGCGGTACTTCTCCTTGGTGGGGGTGCCCTCGTTGGCCCCCGCCGTGGCGATGGCGAAGGCGGAGGTGGCGGACAGGGCGCTGCGGGTGCTGTCCAGGTCCCGGCAGGATGTCATCACCATCCCGTTGTTGTAGGAAAACAGCGAGAAATCTGCGGGAGGAGAAACCCAACGCCCCTGCGGGCACTGCTGCCGCCTGGGCAGGTCCCCACGCGTGCCAGCCCCCCGACAAACGGGCACCCCCCAGACCTCACTCGTTACCTGATGAATTTTTGCACTTGATGGACTTGGGAGTCGTTGGAGATTTTGTTGGGGAAGCTTCAGCTTCTGCTTCATCGCTGTGGTTGGGATCCGTGTCCGACTCTTCCCTGACAGACACCTCTGAGCCTGGGAGGAACAGGGAACCCCTTTAGACCCGCTGCACACAAATACAGCCACGTTTAATTACTCCCCATTCTCCTGAAGTCTGACCCATTCCAGCTTTGGATGCAGCCCCCGTGTATAGGAAAGGTACAGAGTTCTGCCATTTCTGGGGGATTTCTTGGAACAGGTTTTTTCTTTGAGGTGGGGGAGGTTTGGGTGCCTTTTTTGCTTTTGTTATTAAAAATCACTGAAGTTTCAGGAGGCAGGAGCTCTCTATGCATGCCCTGGCCCCCCATCCCCAAACCCACAGGGACTCACTCTGCTTGCCTGGCAGTGCCTCCTCTTGCTTTTCCGAGGCCGCTTCTCCTTCGTCTGGGATTTTGTTGGGATAGCTCCCGGACACATAGAGCTTGTTGATGTCCAGGGTGGTCTTGCTGAAGGGGGCCATGGAGGAGTAGACGCCGGTGTAGCCATTGGAGGAGCAGCTCAAGGCTGCCAGGTCCAGGGCCTTGCCCCCAGTGATGATGGGGATGTTGAGGGACAGTTTCCTGCGCCGGCTGGGGGATGAGGACTTGCTGATGGAGAGCGGCGGCGGCGACGAGAACTTGCGGTTGGCCCGGGGGGATTTGGGGGGCTCCCCATAGAGCAGCTTGTTGTTCTGGCTGTTTGCAAACAGGAGCTCCAGGGACCTTGGAGAGACAGGCAGAAGAGGCTAAGCTGGCACCTGCCCTGCCCAGGAGGTCGTGGGGATCCCCCCCTGGCACTGGGACCGCAGGGCATCCCCCTAGGCACAGCAGAGCCAACATGAGCCCCACCACCCTGCAGCCAGCACCTGGCCCTCCCAGGAATGGGGACACCTGCGGAGCTTGGATTCATCTCCTTGCCCAGTTTGGGGGTATCCCAGCTTGGGGGGAGCAGTGACAGTGCCAGGGGGGCAGCAGGGGCAGGACAGGCCCTGGGGCAGCAGGGACAGGGGGGCAGCAGTGCCAGGGGGGCAGCAGGGACAGGACAGGCCCCAGGGCAGCAGGGAAAGGGTAGTAGCAGTGCCAGGGGGGGCAGCAGTGCCAGGGGGGCAGCAGGGACAGGACAGGCCCCGAGGCAGCCCTGCAGCCTCACCGTGCAGGGATGGCGCTGATCGGCTTCTTGTAGATGGTGATGAGCTTGTCGAGGACGACGAGGGCGGTGGTGAAGACACGGTAGGAGTGCAGGAAGGTGTTGAGGAAGTCGATGCTCAGGAAGCGCAGGTCCGTCAGCCTCTCCAGCAGCCGCTCCACACTGGCATAGCGGATCTGCAGGACCTTGCAGGAATTCATCGTTTTACTGAACCTAATGTCAACATCATCACAATACAAGCTGGCATCAGACCTGCAGAGAAACAAGATATCTGTGGTTCCAGCCTGGAACGAAACCAAGAGACCATGGGAATGGTGCAGGAGGAGCCCTGTTGGTACGGGGTGTCCCCATGGAAAGCATGGGTGGGAATGCTCCCAGGGGGAAATCCACACCCTGGAATGGGTGGAGTGCTCAGCAGGCAGAGGGATGTGGACGGGCCGTCCCCAGGTGCACACAAACCAGGCTCCTTCCCCTGCCTGGCAGCAGGGAATGGGGCAGGAACACCCCCATGCTGCCCCATCCCACAGGCTGGGACCAGCCCCCCTCATCCCACACATGTCCCAGCACAGCCTTCGCACCCCAGGACCTACAACAGCCCCCGTGCCCCTCCCTTCTGGCACTTTTACCCCCTCTTTTCTACTGTTATTTTCCTCTAAACTCTCCCCTTTGCCATTCCCACTTCCCGCAGCACACACAGATCCCTCAGCAGCTTATCAACGCTCCTTAATCACCACACTGGAACAGCCCTGGAGCACGTGGGGAGGCCACAGGGGTTCCAGGGAGGTCACAGTGGTCCCAGGGCTCCTGGCAGCCTCAGGAGCTGTGTCCCAGCCCTGTTCCACACTCACTTGATCATCTGGGGCACGGTGACCTTGGAGTTCTCCTCGAAGGCGTTCATCATCAGGCCGTTGCAGCGGATGTTGTCCACGCACTGCGAGAGACACGGGCGGCAGGTGGAGGAGGTCAGGGCTTGGCTTTCTCCAGAGCAGGCACATCCCTGCTCACTGCAGGTCCCAGCGGTGCCAGGAAAGCTCCCAGGGTGCAAACCCAGTGACAGTGGGGCCACAGGCACACGGCAAACCAGGTGTGAACCTGTGTGCCCAAACCCAGGCCACAGCCCAGCAGGGACCCCGTGGCAGCTCCTGGTCCTGAGAAGTCCACAGTCCCGCCCTGCTGGCTCCTACCTGGCTGATGTCACTGGTCCATGCAGCCTTCTCCTGCCTGGACGAGGCCACCAGGATAACGGTGAAAGATGAGGAATCTTTTGGCTCCACCACGATTTTGAAGTCAAGGTGGTCAATGTCTTGTCCTGATGTTTTGGCTTTGGAACAGAAAAATCCCACACAGTGATTGGGAAAGCCTTTCCCAGCCCCTCTCTCCCAGCAAGGGCTTTAGTCAGGTTTCAAGGAGGGTTTATTCAGGTTTCTGTGGGTTGTTGGCTGCCCCAGGAAGGTCAGGTCTGCCTAAATGTGGGTCTGCTTGGTACACAGTAGACAATTAATCTAATTAAACCTCAGTCGTGGGTTCCTCAAATCCACTGGCACCTGAATTTGATCCACTTACCAACCCCCCCCAGCCCCTCCCCACCACGTACCGTCCTCGTCAGTGCTCTCCGGCTCCTCCACCAGCGTGCAGTCGATGAGGGAGATCACTCCGTTCTGCAGGGGGGCAGGGGCTCACCACCGGGGCCCTGGGGGCTGGGGATCCCCCAGAACAGCCCCACCCAGGGCAGCAGTCAGCCCCCAGCAGTGGGACCCCCCCAGGGCTGGCAGCTCCTCTGTCCTGGTCCCCCACGCCAGGGATGGGGACAGATCGATGTCCCCAGGGGGGCACACACAGCCCAGGGGAGGGGGACACACGCACACAACTCCTGCTTTCACTGGGAACAAAAATCTGTGCCTGCTGGGATCCCTGGGTTCTCCTTGTCAAACTGATCAACTAATTTGTTTATAAATTATTTAATAGGAGCTTTAAATTTAATTTTCCCAAAGTCTGTTGTCGCAATTATCAGCTCTTTGCCACGGACTGTAATTCTTCAAACTGATAATTTAATGCCAGTAACAAGCAATTTCTGTAAGATTCTTGCTCAATTAACTGCCAAACTTCCCCAAATAAACACGGGGGCCCAGGGAGCAACCAGAGGAGCCGGGAGCACTACAGACAGCCTGGGCTGTGATTCCAGCTTCTTCCAGAATAGACTGTCAGCCTTTCTGCTGCAGATCAGGGTAAATTCTTATCAAGATCTTGTAGTTTCTCATCATTCCCGTGACTCAGCTCCGACAAGGACCAGGTGAAATAAATCCAGGTGGTCACAGGCTGCCACCCCAGCATCCCTGGGGCCAGAGAGGGCAAGGCGGTGCCTGGAGCCCAGAGCCCGGCCAGCTCAGACCACAGCTGGGCCACCCTGTGCCCCTCCCCGCGGCCAGGGAGCTGCAGCAGCAGCCACCACCCTTCGGCGGGATCCCCCGGGCCCTCACCTTGGTGAGGTGCAGCTTCCCCCCAGAGCCGCGGGTGCAGATGATGAGGTGCTTGGAGAAGAGGAAGCACTGCCGCTCGCCCTCCTTCCTGAGCGACAGCGAGCCCAGCCGGCCCCGCGTGATCTTCCCCTTCTCCGACATCGGCACCTGGATCAGGGAGCCTGCGGGGGACACCCCGTCAGCCCCGGAGCAGGGCATGGGACAGCTCCCAGTGTGTCCCCAAGAGCCAGGGCTGGCACCAGCCCCCCGGTTATGGTCACCCAGCAGCGGGGGGGGGGGCACCAGCCACGGTCCCTGTACCCCAGCCCACCCTGTACTCCACCCCAGGGCTCTCCACCAGGACCGGGAGCTCACTGAGCTCCTGCTGCCTCCTTGGGTGGGGCATCAGGAACAGCCCAAACGCACCTCCCACCGTGATGGGGACAAGTGCCGTGACAAAACTGCCCAAAAGTGCCAGAGCTGCCCAAGCGTGATGTGCTTCTGGTCAGCAGAAACTCAGAACTGAGGTGTATTTTTAAATTTCACCAGAGCACACAGGACAGGGACACATTCACCACAGAGGGGAGGGAAGTTGGCACTGACACAGACCTTGTCTGACAAAGGTCTGGCTGGTGTCCAGCAGGATCTCACACCCCTCGATGATCATCCTCTCTATTGCCAGGTTTTTCCGGATGTTTTCAGTCTCACTCACTTCATCGTGCATTATCCTGAGGGATGGAGAGGAGAAAATCAGAGCTGGGGTGGGATCTACACGACTTTTCCCAACCCCTTTGGGCACATGGTGGGGCTGCACCAGGTAAAACCAAAACTGAAGGAATATCGAGGGAATTGCAGCAGTATCCACCCAGACAGAGCCAGAGCCAGAGGTGACCAGCACATCTGCCCAGACTGTGCCTCCAGGCTGATAAATATTGAAATGTGAGTGCTTGGAAATCACAGGGTTCAGATTTAGGGCAGACAGGTCCCCACATCACCAGCCTCTGATATGCCTGCTCCCTGAGGAGTGGGAAAAGGGATGGAAACTCTTCACAGAACTGAGAGTGTGCAGGTGAGTTTGGCATTGACATCCAGAACACTCCAGTCCATGGGCTGGGGAGGAAGAGGATAAAAACCAGGGAATTATGGCCAATTCCCAAGTGCCCGTGTGGAGATCTCAGAGGTACTCGGTCCCTGCCATGGGGCAGCCCCAAAAGCCCTGCCAGCCCTGAGCAGAGGACAGAACCAGACACTCAGAGCCAATCCCAGTCCTCCAAAGCCCTCATTTCATCATCCAGGAGCAGCCAGGACCCGTGCCACACCCCAGGCATGGATCAGCAGCTCTCACCTGGACAGCTCTTCCAGCTTGGACTTGGCATAATCCAGGCTGTTCCTCTCCACGTGTTCGTGGGGCGTGTGAGCCAGCAGCTCATGCAGGGTCAGGATGTACCTGGGGATCTGCAGCACAGGGGACAGAGCAGGGGTCAGTGGGGGCACTGGGGACAGCAGGGGCCCACCCTGGGCTGCTCATGCCATGCCTGGGGACACCCTGGCCAGGGACACCCTGACCTGAGCAATGAAGCTGCAAAGCTCCTTGTGCCAAAGCTGAGTGAAGACGGGGAACAACGTGGGGCTGTGCCCAGGAGCCTGCTGTTCCCTGCCCCAGAGGTGTGGGGTAACCAGGGAGCCAGCAGCACCTGGAGTCCTCCTGCACTGATGGCCCAAGAGGGTCCCAGGAGCCGTGTGAGACCACCAGGCTCCAGCCCCTGGCCCCCTTCACCCCTACAATGCCAGCCGTGGGGTTTGCACTGTCCATCCCATCTCCCTCAGCACCCTTGGGGCCAGCCCTGGCTGCAGGGGTCACCTGGAACATGGGGTAGGTGAGGAAGGTCTCCAGGGTCCTCTCCTCGCAGTCGGGCTTGGCCTCGTAGTGCTTGAGCAGCTTGTCGAAGTCTCGGTTCTGCTTGCAGTGGGCCAGGATCTGCAGGCTGTACTGGTGGTTCCTCACAAACTCCTGGTAGATGTTCAGCATGGGCAGCAGGATGTCGAACAGGTCGGCTGCAGGCAGAGCAGGGGGCGTGGGTGGGAGGCTCCAGCCCACACCTGGGAGCCCAGCACAGCCCCCTGATCCCCCTCACCCACCCACAGCAGGCCCGAGGTCTCCTGCTCCTTGTGGCCCCCAGCTCTGCCCAGTCTGAGTTTAAAGAGGGTCTGGTGGGACACAGTGATGCTCTCCAGCATCAGCCTCCCTGTGCATGGTCCAGTCCCACCTCCCAGCAGAAGCAGGAACACCAGAATTTGGTCACTCTGGTGTTTGAACTCTGTGGGTGACGTGCCCGAGTGAGGACACGGTGTGCAGTGTGTTTTGCTGCTGGTTGGCAAATGCCTGTGGAGCTGCAGAAGGAGAAGGAGCAGCAGCAGCAGGAGGAGGAGGAGGAGGCAGCAGCACTCACCCAGCACCAGCGTGGGCCAGCTGGAGATCCGTGCCTTCAGGCCTTGGTAGAAAATTTGGTGCAAAAACATGATTGTTTCACTGGAAGAGGAACCAAGACAGGACTGAGCCAAACCAACAACAGACAGATGATTTAGAGGTAAATAAGGAGGAATTTGACAAAATCCCCAGCCCAGGGGGAGCAGGGCAGCCCTGGGGCTGGCACAGGGGCAGCTGCTCGAGGCAGTGCAGGGGGTTCCTGCAGGCACAGGGAAGGATGGAGCTGCAAACTCTCAGGGAGCCCTGGCAATGAGCACCCAGCACCAGGGAGGGCAGAGGGTGTCCACAGCTGCTGGGATGCCCAGGGTGGAGCTCACCTGTTGAGGAAGATGCTGCTGACATCGTCATGTGTGATGGGTGGTTTCTTGGAGCTGGCAGCCATCCGCAGCGGCCGCAGGAAGTTGTTGACCAGGATGTGGAGCTGCTGGACATACTCAGCCTCGGCCTCCAGCATGCTGAACACCACCTGGTTCCTCTTGCGCATGCTGTCGGCGTGGGGGGACCTGATGTAGTCCTGGATGATGGTCTTCCACTTCCTTCGGCACAGCCAGCCCCGCAGGAAGCTCTGCACCTGAGGGAGTGGTGGCTGGGGGTTAAGGACAGGACTGGGGCCCAGGCAGGGACCCTCCCTGGCTCTGCATCGAGGTGTGTGTGCTGCTGTCCCTTCCTGGGGCTGCTCTGAATGCTCCAGGCTGGGAATCCAACAGCTCATTTAAATATCTGACACAGGCTGCCCAGAGCAGCCATGGCTGCCCCATCCCTGAAGGGTTTAAGGGAAGGTTGGATGGGGCTTGGAGCAAGCTGGGACAGTGGAAGATGTGCCAGCCCACAACAGGAAGGAGATGAGGTTTAAGATCCCTTCCTTGTGTAACTGGGTACCCAACAGCATGTCCTGCTCTGTGCCCAGTGCTCCTGCCCCCAGGACAGGGGCTCCCTGTGGGAATGCTGCTGGGGTGATGGCTTTTTCTTTGTCAAAATAAAAGCTGGGACAGCCATGGGAGCAGAAGTCAGAGGGGCTGGTGGTGCAGGAGCCCACACTGGCCGGGACACTTCATGCTCCCGGGAATGCTGGAATGCCAACAGACGAGCTCCCAATTGGGCACGACACATTTTCCTCCTAAAAACCCTGCTGACAGAAGCACTTGCTCAGACACCTCCTTCAGCCCCCCACGGAGCACATCTGCTGTGCCTGCTGGGCCGCCCCGGGTGCCAACCCTCACCACCACCCACCTTCTTGATCTTCTTGATGTCGCTGTCATCGTCGCTGGGTGCACTGCTCTGGCTGGCCTGGATGCGCTCATGGTCCTTGAGCAGGGACGCGATCTGTGGGCACAGGGGTGAGCAGCTGCCCAGCACTGCCTGGGGGCTGAGGGCATCCCGGGGGCCGAGGGGATCCTGGGGGCTGAGGGCATCCCAAGATCTGAGCACATCCCAAGATCTGAGCACATCCCAGGGGCTGAGGGGATCCCAGGGGCTGAGGGGATCCTGGAGGCTGAGGGCATCCCAAGATCTGAGCACATCCCAGGGGCCAAGGGCATCCCGGGGGCCGAGGGCATCCCGGGGGTTGAGGGCATCCCGGGGGCTGAGCACATCCCAGGGGCTGCCACTATGCTGGGGAACAGCATGGACCTCTGGCTCAATGACAGACACAGGGACATGCTGTGCTGGCTCTGTCCTAATGGGCATCACAGACTCACAGAGCCACAGACCCACAGAGTACTTCAGGCTGGAAAAGTCTCTGCGATCAACAAGTCCACCCGATCACAACACTGCCAAGGCCACCACTAACCCACCATTGTCCCCAAGTGCCACATCCACATGGCTTTTAAAGTGCTCCAGAGATGGGGACTCAATTGGTGGATGAAGCAGATGAAGGAACGTGGCAGAGCTGTCAGGGCTCCTTGAGCTCTCACCAACTCCTCAGTACCTCCGAACCCTGGAAATCCTGATGGGTTGCCCAATCCAAACCCCATCCCTGTTCCCCAAAAAAAGCCTTCACAGCAACTCAATAAACACAACTTGGAGAGAAAATGGCAGAAAAATCTTGAGCATTTGGCCCCCAAAATGTGCGGGCAGGGAGCAGCCCCCCCCCGGCCCTTCCCGCACATGTGGGATCAGAGCCATCAGCTCCCGGCTTTGGCTTTCACTGTTTCTCCCTGTACTTTCTCTCCCTCCTCTGCTCATCGCGTGTCCCGGCCCCCACGGCCAAACCCGCCTGGAAAGTGACAGGAAAAGGCAAGAAAGCAGCACATGTGGCATCCAGAATGTGGGAAACTGGGAAAATGTGATCTGGATTTTGATTTTGCAGAAGGGAACAGAAGGAAACAACTTGGAAAGAGGACTTTCCTGGGGAGGGGGAAGATGTCCCGTTTTGGACAGAAAGGAGGAAAAAAGGTGGAGTTTGGTGTCTGGGCTGTTTGGAAAAAGCAGGAACACACCAGAGCTGGTGACCACAGGTTCATGGTCACCGATCCAGCTTCTACATATCTGTTTCACCCCATTTCATTACATGGATCAGATGTAAGAGGAGATTTTGGAGCTTTTTGCACACCCCAACACATGGCCAGGGATTGTTATTGACCCGCACATTTGAACCCAAAAATTGAAAATTTAAGGAAAAGTCCACCATTAGGACAGGCAAAACCACCCTCACTGCCTCCTCAGGTGCCTCTTGTGGGGCGATATCGAGGTTCTGAGTGATTTGCCAGCAAAGCCTCAGCCCTGCCAACCTACTCCTGCTGCCTCCACCCCGACACCACTGCCTGAGGAGGGCCCCTGAGGAGGGGCTGGCAGCAGCTCTGGGGTGCCCCAGGGTATCCCACACTTCCCCATTGCCCACCCACCACTCCAGCAGTGCCAGCACCCACCCACAGGCAAAGCCCAGGCAGGGAGGGGAGCCCGGGGGCACAGTCCTGCAGGGCAGAGTCAGGCAGCATGGGGATGAAACAGGAGATACCCCCTGCCAGCAAACACCCCACAGCACCAGGCAGCACCTTTACCACGGAGTGTTCTCCCTCTGCCGAGCATCCCCAGTGCCACAGAGCATCGCCCTCGCTGCCAGGCAGCTCCTGAGCCTCCTCCTCCCGGGTGCCCCGGGGACACGCGTGTCCCTCGGCACCGTCTGCTGAGTCATCTGTGCACCTCGCTGCTGTCTGCCGTGCCCGGCCTCGGGTCACCTTTCCCACGCCCCACACCAGGGAATTGCTGCCTGGGCACGCTGCAGGCAGGGGCTGATCCCACAGGAGTGCAGAGAGCAGCATTTGTAGGGTCACGGCAATGCCCTGGGACCCGGGCAGCAGGGGATCCCTCTGCCCCGCTCAGTGTGCTCCACTGCAGAGCTGCCCCCAGCTCTGGGATCCCAGAGAGGGATCACCAGCAGGACGTGGAGCTGCTGGAGTGATTCCAGAGGGGCCACGGAGAGGGTGGGACAGGATGGTCTGTGGGATCCCTCCCAACCCAAACCATCCTGGGATTCGAGGATACAGCCACTGTTTTCTCCTCTCACAGAGGCAAGGACCAGCCCACTCCCCAGTGCTCCTTGCTGGCATGAACCCTTCCGTGTGGGAACAGCTTCCAGGGATCCTCTCCAGACCCCCACATGCACAGTGCTGGGCTGGCACAGCCACAGCCACTCCTGCACCACTCCTGCTGGGAACGTCCCCGAGGGAGGCGATGCCCTGGCCCCTCCTGCGGGAGAAGGGTCAGCCCTGTGCCACTAAAAGCAGCAGAAGGACCCCAGCGGTGACAGCCCCGGCCCCTGCCCACGCGGGGATGCCACCCGCCCTCCACGGGTCACCCCAGGAGCGTCAGTGCATGCACGGGGCAGCGTGGGGCGCTTCACCTCGGCCTTGAGGCGCTCGATCTCGATCTCCCCGTCCTCGATCTGCTGCCGGAGTTGCTTGGCAACGGTCTTCTCCGTCTCCACGATCTGCAGGAGATGGAGGTACTTCTGCATCAGCGCCTCGTGCTCTGTCGCCAGGTTCCTGTAGCTGCAGCAGACACGGCCATGAGCGTCCCTCCCCCGCAGACCCTGCCCTGAGCCCCCAGAATGTCACCCCAACACCGGGGGCTGCTTTTGGCTCCTCCTTGCCCGGCCCTGCTCAACCCCAGCACGGGGAACAAACCAGGGGCAGCTCCTGCAGCTGGGAATGCTGCTGCTCCAAAAGGGCCCATGGATGTGGGCTTCCACAAGGGGCTCCCACAAGGGGCAAACAAAAAGGACAAGAGTGAACTTTAATGAAATCACAGGAGTCACAAAAGACCCCCAAACCCCCATGGCCAAACTCCTGTAACCTGCCACATTCCAAGGGTTTAAGAAGGACATATGTGGCACAAGCTCCTATGAGGTCCTGCTCCTGGCAGGGGCTGCAGGGGAGGGCGTTTCTCCCATTCCCTGCACACAGCTCCCACCTGATCCCACACCCCACTGCCAGCCCAGCACCTTCCATCCCCAGAGGCACCTGCACTGTGCTGGCTCCTGACTGCTCTCCATGGCAGGTGGGCTGTGCCAGCACTCAGGGCACAAACAGGAGCCTGGACAAACCCCTTCCCAGCCAGGTTTGCTATCTCAGATGAATCCCTTCCCAATGGCCTTTCAGGGTGAATCAGGATCCCCCTGGCTCCAGGCTGGGACAGGCAGTGCCAACCTGCCAGGTGACATGGGACTGGGATGGCAGTGGGGACAGGGGGACACCTGGACACTCAGCATGAGGGTCTCCAGCATGGGGTTGGGGGTAGAAGTGTCCTGCTCTGCCTGCTGGCAGTGTCCTGCTCATCCTGCCCCCCCAGCACCCCCAGCCACAGCTCCACCTGGACCCACCCCGGGGCACAGGGCACACCTGGCGTGGGCTATGGCAGCCACCCACTCGTCACAGTCCTTGGCATCCTCGGTCCTCAGCTCCAGCGTCTTCTGGTTCTCATGGTTGAAGTTAACAGTGAAGTAGTGCTGCAGGGGCGAGCACAGGGTCATGGTTACCCCACACAGGGCTGGCAGAAAGCACTTCCTGACCCACCACAGGCTGGGGCATTGAAAATATACAGGTTTGGGAAACACACCAGGAGCCCAGCCACGACAGGCTGCCCTCAACACAGCCACACCACTGGTGAGGAAAATCCGAGGGGAAATCCTGCTGGGCAAAGACCCAGCTTCAGGAAATCCTAAATCCACCAAACCCACCCAAACCCAGGGCGCTGCAGTCCTGAACCTGGAGATTCCCTCACCTGGGGAACAGACGGAGGAGCAAGGATGCTGAGCTGGACCCCCATCCCCACCTGTATCTGCAGGTTAATGTTTGGACTTGATGATCTTAGAGGTCTTTTCCAACCTCAGTGATTCCCTGATCCTCTGATCCCTGCCTGTGTGGACAGGAGCCCCTGAGGCACACACTGGAGCCCCGGGAGGTGACACCAAGCCGAGCCCGGGTCCCCTGTGTCCTGCTCCCCGGGGCTCCGGGGGGGTGGCCGCGCTGCCGGGCTATTTTTAGCCTCCCTTGACATTTCCAGTGTTTGTGCTAATTGTGTGCGGTGCCGCCGCCGCCGCCGGGTTTGTGCCGCTCCTCTGCTTCCCTGCAGTCTCCAAGGAAACAGGTACCACGCTGCAGTGCCGGATACTGCCCGGAATAACTGGGCTAAACCAAACCCACTGGAACGAGCTCATCCTGACATCATCTGCTCCTCTGCTGGGTTTCATCAGGGACCTGAATTCTCAGGTAAAAACTGCCTCAAAGCCGAGGAGCAGCAGCCTGGCAGGACCCGGCAGCCCCCGGCTGTGCCATGAAAACACCAACAGGCAACACAACAACGCTCTTCCCTTCCCGCCCCCATCAGCCCCAGGGGTGCTGGGGAGAAGGACCCCCAGACAGGCACAGGAGGCTCTGGGTGAGCCTGGGATGATGGGGGGACAGGGCACCAGCAGCACAGACAGAGCCAGCAGCCCCAGCCCATGCCCACCCAGGGTTCAGGTCTGGGGGTGACACACTCGGAGCTCACCCAGCCCCTCCAGCTCTGGCAGAGGAGGAGAGGGAGGCCGGGAGCCCTCACTGCCCATGGGCACAAGCAGAGCCTCCTTCAGAAACAGCTTTAACATTTGGGGGCAACTGCAGGGCCCTGGTGAAGATGCAGCTCCTTCACTTCTGCCACGGATCCTTTAAGTGCAGGATCTTTTACTGCTGATCCTGTGGACAAGCTTTCTCCTTATGAAGCCGACCCCATGACAAAGCACCATCATCCATCACACACCCCAATGTCAAACACCATCATCCATCGCCCACCCCTTCCCCAGCCTGCCATGCTCAGGCAGCCCAGGGCTCCGTGTCTGCCTGCAGGACACCTCTGGAGCTGCAGCAGCTCCCCAGCCTTTCACATCCCACCCCCTTTCCCTCCCTCCCACTCCCAAAGGCTTTTACTGGCAAAGAGGCAGCTCTGAGGAAAAATTCACCAAACATTTGTGGTCCCTATGGGTGTTGTTCTGTACCCCAGCTTTACACCCACCTGACATACCTTCCCTTGTCACTGCACCAGGAAGAGCTCATCAGGTTGGCAAGGATGGAAACGCCCCCCTAAACACCAGCGAGGTGTGGGGGAATCCCCTTCCAGGCCCTGGTGAGCCCTGGCAGCTCCTGGTGCCACAGGAACAACCCACCCCGAAAGCATGGTGTTCACATTCCCACTCTGTGAGCCAACACCAACAGCCAGCTCAGCTGAGGCCCCATGGGGCTGGAAACACGGGGAGACCCTTCCAGGAGTCCCCCAAACCTGTCCCTGCCCAGCAGGAGGGCAGGACATAGTGAGCCCTGGGTTGTCCTTCCAGACCCCTGTGTGTGCCCCCAGGGTCTGTGGGGATGGCACGTGGGGTGCCCTTTGTGCTGCTGTGGGTGACACCACCCACCCAGAGCCCCACATCCACAGCACAGCCTGGCTTAGAGCACCCTGACCTTCCCCAGAGCCCTGGGAAAGCAGCAGATTTGGGGCTTGGCCGAGGTCTAAACAAGGGGTGCAGAGCCCAGCACAGGAACTGGGGCAGGGGCCTGGAGCAGGGAGCCTGGACAGAGCCCACCCTGCCCCACTGCCTCTACCCCTCTTCACACACTCCAGGCACCTCCCAGCACATCAGCACCTGACAGGTGAGGTCCACCTCATACCCAGGAACTCCTGAAGGTTCTGCCAGAGGTAGTTCCCGGGCTGTTGGCAGCAGAGCCGATGGTGAGGGTGTGAGCCCCCCGGGGCAGGGCTGCAGCCAGGGCTCCTGGATCCCCAGAGCTCCTGGATCCCCAGGGCTCCTGCCAGCACACACACCCTGCTCCATGTGCTGCTCCGCTTCATCCCCACACAATTCCCAGGAAGTGCAGCGTGCTGGGAAGGAGGAAGTTATTTTATATTTGAATAATAAAACTCCCACCACCTTTTATCTCCGCCTACAAGATGATCCCTCTCTGCCATCACAGTGACACATCGCACCAACAGCCCGGGAGAGCTTCCCGGTACTCACTGGGTCAGGGGCTGAGCATCACATCCACGGGCAGGGACAGACTGACGGACAGACCCCGCGCAGGACCAGCTGCTCATGGCACCAGGGAGGGGGCTGGGAGTATCAGGATGAGCCCCCAGCTCCATCACGCCGCCAGCTCAGCGTCCCTGGGGCAGTTTGTGCTGCCCACAGGGCAGGGCACGAGTTACCCACAGCGTTACTTTGCTTACTCCTGTTTTTTGTTCATTTATGACCTCAACAACTCCCAGCCCTGGGACCGGACCCCACTCATCCCAACCCCCTCACTCTGCTCTCGCCAAACTGAGCAGATGCGGTTCCGTGAGGAAACACGGGACACGCCTCATCATCGCGGGGTGTTCTCCAGCCTCCCCCGTTCCCACGGTGACCCCCGCGGTGGGCGGCAGGGCCCCGGCGCTGTGGGATGTGTGTCCGTCTGGCACCGCAGGACACACGGCCCTCGGACCCGCCTCTGGGGGCTGCCCAGGTACCCGGAGCGCGGGGATTTCCCTCGGGAAGCCCCAGGGGACACAGCAATTCTGCCCGAAATGATGACGCGGGAGCGTTCCAGGTCAGCACAGGAAACATGAAAGCGCCTCCAGGGGCACCCCCAGCCCCGTGACCCCGCCGGGCCACAGTCACCCGGCTCCCCCCGGGGCCACCCACACCCCGTGACCGTCACCCGGCTCCCGCAGGCCCTGCCTGCTGCGGGGGGGGTGGCCTTACCCGGGCCCCTGATGCGCAGGAAGGCTCCGAAATAAATTGAAATCAGCTTTAAAGCGACTCGTTATTTCCGAAGTAGAAAATCAACCTCTCGCGGAATTTTTTAAGAATTTGCAGAAAGGCATTTTTTCAGCCTGAACAACCTACCAGATCCCTGGAGTTGTTGTGGTTGGGGGTGGGTGCTTTCCCAGCACCCCCACACGTGTGAGTGTGGGGGGACCACGGGAGAGCCAACCCAGGAACACCAAAGCAGTGACTGCCATCCTTTCCTGGCTTTGTTGTGCCATCACAGGGGTCTTTCCACCCACAGAGATGTCCCCATCATCCCTGGGAAGTGCCTGCCCTCCGCCCTCCCGGAGTGGGCAGATCCACATCCGCCTGTTTGTGAAGCTGATGGTTATTCCAGCTGACACAAAGGGCAAGAGGAGGAGAATTTTCCTGCTCTGGATGGATGAGTCTAAAAATCCACAGCCAGCCATGGCAGGTTTTAACATCCCTGACCTACATACTATGTGCTCTGGGAAAACAGGACCTCGGAGTTGGATGCTCCAGCAGCTCATTTCCGTGCTGACAATAAGAAAAAATATCCCAGAGGCTGCAATTTCCCTTCTTTGTTTCAGTATAGGCTGTCAGGATATTTGGAAAGGGATACTAGAGGTAAGCATCACCCTTGTGGAGCAGGCTCTGGAGTCATGTGCAGAAATATTCACAAAATAATTAAAATAAATCAATTTTCCCCCTGATTTTATCCGGTGCTGCTGGCAGGAAGGCACACAGGCATCACTGGGACCAACACTATGAGCATCCTCGTCACTTAGAAATCCCCACACGGCATCACTTAATACACTCATTAATTAAAAACCCGATGTCACCCCAACGCTGATACCTGAATAGTTTGAATAGGAACTTGAACCTGAATAGTTCAGGTTTAAGTCCACAAATTATGATTTATAGTCTCCAAAAAATCAGATTGCCTGGAATGACATTCAGGTAGAAGAATTCTCACTGCCCCAGGTGGCTGATGCTCATGGCCCTGCAGCCAGTGCTGGGATCTAGGGTTCCAGTGCCTGGGACATCAGTCCTAAAGTTTGGAATAGCTTGGGAGCTGCCCTGCTCAGGGTGTCCGTGGGTGACCTGCTCAGCCCTGCTCCACTGATGGCATCTGGCCCCTCTGAGCACCCTCCACCACTTTGGGGGTGCCAAGGTGAACCCCCATGCAGGGATGAGCATGGCTGGGTCCCATGGCCCCACTGCTGCACCCTCAGAGAGCTGCCCAAGCTCTGCCACTGCCAGGAACAGCTCCACCAGCAGGGCCTGGGGCTTGGCTCTGGGAGAGCTGGAGCTGCTGGGCTGGCAGGGGCTGCTGTAAGTCTTCCAGGCATCCCAACATTCCAGCAGTCCCAGTGTCTCAGGAATGGGCCACAGGACAGGGTGAACTCAGTGCTCTGTCTCCCCATCCCTGGGAAACGCTCTGGAGATGGGGAAGGGAATCCCCATCCACGGGCAGGCAGTGTGTGCTCAGGAGCAGCCCCAGCTGGGGGAACACAGCTCAGCTCCTGAGCCACAGAGCCTGGAGCCAAGGGCTCCACACGGGGCCACTGCCTGACTCAGCACCCCCCTGGCTCTGTCTCAGGGCTCCTGCTCAGGAACAAGCCATGGCACTGGGACATGGGGCTGGAAACTGCCCAGGGCAGTGGTGGGGTCCCCATCCCTGGAAATGTTTAAAATCTGTGTGGATGCAGCACTCAGGGACATGGGGCAGGGGCAGCCTTGGTGGTGCTGGGGGGATGGTTGGCCTGAATGGCCTCAGAGGGCTTTTCCAACCTTAGTGATGCTGTGATCCCAAATCCAGCTCCAGGCTGGACCCATGGAGCAAACCCAGCTCCATTCCTGCTGCCTGACTGAACTGCAAAGGAGAGCCTTCACCCCACACTGGGGTCTCCCCTGTCTTTGAGGCTGGGGTTGGATCAGCTCTGGACCTTGCAGCTGCTCAGTTCCTCGACCAGCATCTCCCCTTGGCCATGTGCCTCCCACCTGGGGCACCCCATGTCCTGCCCACCCCTCTGAGTGCCCATGGACCAGGAGGGGAGAGGTGACCCCATGAAAGGACACCCCAGCACTGTCACCTCAGGGGGCTGGGAGCAGCAGGGCTGGGGTGTGGCATGGCCCAGACACCACAGCAGGGGAAAAGGGGGTTCCCTCCCAGCCTGGGTCCCCCCAGCACTGCTGACACTGCTGCCCCGAGCAGCCAGGTCACAGACCCCCCAGTCCAACCCCACAGACCCTTCTCCAGGCCACAGCCTGACCTCACCCAGCAGGAAATTATCTTCCCCATCCAACTGGTTGGAATGAAAATTCATTTCTGGAAAAACAAAACAAAGTTTCCAGAGGCAGCAAATCCCTCTTTGGTGTTCCAGTTTTCCACATGTCTTTGCTCCCTTATTCTCACATACACCAATGCTAAAAGTCACTGTGTTCCAGGGGAAAAATCCCCCCAAAGCAAAATACATGTACATTAAAAGAGGGGGTTTGGAAGCCCCACCTCTTAAAATTTCTCCTTTGCAGAAAATTGGGAATATTTCTGTCTCCACTCCAGCCAGGAAGGAATCCAAACCTGGAGCTCCTCTGCTGCAAGGAACACTGACTCTCCTCAGAGCTCCAGCTGGAGCAGCACGGGTAGATATAAACACCCTCGGAACACAACTAATTGGGACCAGGGGCAGTGCTAGAAATTTCCTCAGCACC
This sequence comes from Trochalopteron elliotii, assembly GCA_024734555.1. Classification (NCBI taxonomy): domain Eukaryota; kingdom Metazoa; phylum Chordata; class Aves; order Passeriformes; family Leiothrichidae; genus Trochalopteron; species Trochalopteron elliotii. Next base: position 27,408 of record JANPWX010020014.1, read on the forward strand.
TTCCCTTTGGAGGGAGGCTTTGGCTCTCAGGTGAGCCTGAAGCCGAGGCTTCCCCCCGTGGGGAGCCCAGATCCGGCCCCGTGTGCCACCTGCTCCTCCCGCCCGGCCGGGCTGCGGAGCTGCACCATCAATATTCGCTGGTTATCTCATCCCTGGGCCATTAATTAGCTTGCAGAGCAGCGGGCACCCAGCGCTCCGGCTCCCAGTCCCGTTTGGCCGAAGGAATTACACGGAATTACAAGCCAGGCGTTGAACCGCGGCAAACCCACGCGGGGCAGCGGCAGGGGAGGGGTTTGCCGTGGCAGGAGCTCCCTGTGACAGCAGCCCCTCACTTACAGCGGGGATCAACACTCTGGGTGCTTTGGGAACCGGAAAGGGGATGTGACATCCTCCCCACAGTGTTTTCATGGTGGAAAATCCCTCCTGCACAAACACGAGGACCCAGAGCCTCAATTCCAAGCTTCATTCCAGCCTTGCCAGGAAGGCTGATTGCAGCCTGGCTGGTAAACTTCATGGAAGCTGAACTAGGAGCACACAGCTTCTGTTACTGAAGGGACAGCAGTGACAACCACAGCAGTGTGACCCCTTGGAACTACAGACTCCCTTCACTGTCACAGCCCCCGAGGTGCTGCACCCCACAGCTGGGCTGGGCAAAAACCACAGTATTTTCCTCTTCACAAGGAAATATTCCTGTGCTCCAAGCCAGGAGGGAGGGGATGTGCCAGGGAGCAGTGGTGCTGCATGCCTGGTTCTCTGGGCAGGGTTTTCCAAGTGTCAGGAACAGCCAGAATTAGAGGGGTCTGTTTTCCTGCCGGGCTGCCCCATGCCCTGGGGTGCCGGGGGTGCCCCGGGCCCCATCCTGCAGTCTGCCGGCAGCACTCCCAGCGCCTCCCCTGAGCCAGGCAGAAATTATGCAAGCCCTGCAGAGCCGGACCCGAAACGCGCCGTGCCTCCCGCTCGTGCCCAGCCGGGATGGCGGGGCCGGGACCCCGCACTGCCCCACTGAGGGGCCCCGGTGCCGCTGTGCCTCCTGCAGGGCACACGTCCACGCTGCACACACCGCCAGAGGGTCAGAGGGTGAATCCAGCTGGCTCCTGTCCGCGCTGAGGAGACTGGGGGTGGCTCTGGAAGCGATGGATGGGGATTTGCCCCCGCAGCTGGCAGCCAGCCCTTCTCCCCCCTGCCTGGTGCCATCCCATCTCTCCTGGCGGCTACGGCGCATCCCAGCTCCAGCAAACCACCCCAGACAAACACGCCACGTCCCCGCCGTGCCGCTCCAGGAATAAATACCCTGCCCAGCCGGGAAAGGCACAGCTGGAGGGGAGAAACCCCCCTCCGGGGCCCGGCAGGGGCTGTGGTGCTCACGGCTGGGACCACAGCAGCCCTGGGGCGGGGGGACACTGGGATTGTCCCAGGGTCTCGCAAGGGCTTTGGTGTTTCCGCGCTGATCACCCGCAGCCACCGGCGGTGGCAAAGGACGCTGGAGCCCAGCGCCAGCACGGGGGGCTCAGGGGACCCGCACTCTGCTTTACCCCGCCAGCGGTGGGGATGGAGGTGCAAACCGCACACGTGGCGAGCGGGAACGGGGCGAAATCTGCCTGAAAACAAGGCCCTGAGCTCCTCCCCGCCGAGCACCGCGCACCCAACCGCAGGCTGCTCACACCGCGGGCCGGGGGAGCCGCCGGGCAAAGCACGGGCGCACGGAAGGGGCGGACGGGCTGTGGGAAACAGCGGGGCCGGGTAACCGGGGCCGGCCCACGGGAACCCCGCGGTTTCCCACAGCCCGTCCGCCCCTTCCGTGCGCCCGTGCTTTGCCC
>JANPWX010020014.1:29569-59803 GCA_024734555.1 Trochalopteron elliotii
CGCCCCCGGGCCGCGGGATGCCGGGGCCGCCGCCAGCACCGTCACCGTCAGCACCGCCAGGGAACCCCGCGCCCAGAGAGACCCCCAGAGCCACAGGGAACCCCGCGTGTGTGGGACCCTCGGGCCGGCACAGAATGCTCCCCACGGCTGGAGCCCCCAGAGGGACCCCCAGGCACAGCCAGAGCTGAGAGACCCCTGCAGGCAGACAGAGCCCCGAGAACAAGAGAGGGACCCTGGGCAGATGAGACCCCAGGAACAGCCAGTGCTGAGAAACCCCTGCAGGCACACAGAGCCCCGAGAGCAAGAGAGGGACCCTGGGCAGATGGGACCCCAGGAACAGCCAGAGCCTCAGGTCAGGAGGGACCCAGATGGGGAAGTGGATCCCAGGCCAAAAGGGACCCTTAGGCAGGGGAGGACCTTGAGGGAAGTGGCACCATCAGGGAGAGCAGAGGGACCAGTTTCTCCTTTTATTTCTGTTTGTCTCATTCTTGATCCCTCTTCTCCATCCTGGCCTTGTGTGCTCTACTGGGCACTGGGAAAACTGGGCACTGAGAAAACTGGGCACTGGCTGCCTGTGCAGGGCAAAGAGTGCCTTGGGGTCTCCTGTACTCCAGGGGTTTCTACAGCCAGGAGTGTGGGACAGCAAGATGCTACTGTGACGGGCAGTGAGTGTGACACCTGCAATGTGTCACATCAGCCCCGCAGCAGAGCCAGCCCTGACCTGAGCCCCAGGTGTGACAGACCCCCTACAGACAGGGAGGACAGCAGGACAACCATGGTCATTGGCCTTATTTCTGCTGAAAATGCTGGCAGAGCTCCAAGGAACCCAGTGAGGTCACAGGTTGCCATGGGAACGGGAGGGAACAGGCTGGAATTGGGAAGGGTGCTGGCATTTCCAGGATGGAGCTGCTTGGCCTGGGTACTGCTGGCACATGTGCCCATCCCTCAAGGGACACGGCCCAAGGCCTGCTGTCACCAGGTCAGTGCCAGAGAGGGGCAGAGCAGGAATGGGGCCACCCACTGCCCCAGCCCCCTGTGCCCCTCATCCTCCCACCTCTGTCCCTGGCTGAGTGAGCCCCTGTGCCCAGCTGCAGGCAAATTTGTAGCTCCAGGGCTTTCCCAGCAGCATGAACAGCTCCCCTCCATGGCCAGGGCTCTCTCCTTTTCTGTTTCTCCAGCCTCATCAGTGAGGTCCTACATCCCATCATTGCTGCAGCCTCACCTGGGTGAGAGATGGGTCCCAGCATAAAGCAGAAGGTGCTTCCTGTGCCAAAGCTGTCACATATGGAACAGTGCAGTGGCACTGAAAGAGACCCTTTGCGGCAGCCTGCAAAACCCTGGATGAAATAATAGCAGGGAAGCTGGCACTGCCCATAATTCCCATACTGGATGGGAGCTGCCTGACACCCTGGAGCTGCCAAGCCCAAGACCAGACACGGGGATGTGCCTGGCGTGTGCTGGGGGATGTGGTGTACCTGGAGATGTGCCCACTGCTCACAGGGTGAGGTGCCACTGCCCCAAGGACAGCAGCACTCCCTGGGGACAGGCAGCGTTGGACTGTGCTGGGGTTGGTACCAGGCACAGCCTCTGCACTTCCCAATAGTGTTGATTCAGTTTAGACTCTCTTTGGAAGATACAGAGGGTGATGGAAACATCACTGGGAGCTTCCAAGGCTCAAGGTTTGGAAAGTTTGACTCCTGGAACAAAGGGAGGTTTGTTTCCTGCGGGTCACATGGCATCGATCAGTGGGGAGGTGTTTGCAGTGTGACCCTCCTGGTCTAGCAGGGGAGGGAAATGTTCCTCACACCTCTGAGAGCCAGCAGAGTCAGCATCAGTGTGCTGGCCATGGGGCACGGAGTTTGCCCAGAGTAAAGATTGCCAGGGTTTCCAAGTGCTTTAATTGCTGCGGTTTCGTTGCTCCTCACTGAGGTGTTAAACAAATGTGGAAGTGGCTCCTGTGGGCTCCCGTCCCATCCACAACCTGAACAGATCCACAGGCAGAGGGAGCAGGAACTGCAGCAGCACCCGAGGGCTCAGGGCTGCTGGCAGGGGAGAAAAAGCGGCCTGGGATGCTGCCCTGGACAGGGGAGGCTGGGGGGGAGCTCTGGGAGCAGGATAGTCACCATCAGAGACCTCTGAACACTCAGTGATGGGGTGCAGGGGACCAGGGCAGAGCAACCACTGAACCAGGAGGGAGGAGCAGGGAGATGACACTCACGGGCTGTTTGGGTCCCAGTCAGGATTCACTGCCCTGATTCCCCTGTGGCACCAGAGGAGTCTCTCTGTGCTCTCACCCAGAGCACTCTCTCACCTTGGGGCTAAAGCAAGATCTGGTGGTGCACCCAGGGCAGGTGGGGGTCACCCACTGAGGCCGGTGGCTGCATCCTCTCCATGCCAGGCTAGACAAGTGCCACCAGCGCCACCACCAGCACGGGTGTCACTTCCCATCCCTCGAGTCCCACTGGAGCCGAGCGGGCTCAGTGCCTTGGATGCAGGGCTGGGGGGCACAGGGGTGTTAAACTGGGGGCTCCTCCCCAGCACAAGGAGCCTGTGAGTTCATTAGGGCAATTTATCACTTAGCACCAAACCTGCTGGCTGTGCCCAGGCCCCGCAGCCATGGGCAGCCCTGCTGCAGAAATCACCTCACTGTTGACATTTTTTAATGTCACAGCTCTGGAACTGTGATCATGCGATGTAAAATTGTTTCAGCAGCCCTTTGAACCTCTAAACTGTTCCCTGGGAATCTCAGCACCAGGGATGACAGCCTGGTAATTTATGCCAGCAGCTCTCACTCTCTCCTGAGCCTGTGGAGAGGGCTCTGACACCACTCTGATCTGGCTGGGGTGCCAGCTTCCTCTCCTGAGAGATGGAGGGGAAGAATTGCCTCCCCACACTGCATCCAGCCAGGGCTTGCTGGACTCCTTCACCCAGGAAGGGGCGTGGGACAGCAAGAGGCACAGCAGCACTGAGGGTGTCACCCTCTTTCCATGGCACTGAGTGACCCCTGCCTGCCTCAGAGGCATCTCCACACAGCCCTGGCCATGATGGGCAGCTTCCCTTCCCATGAGACAGCCTGTCCCCTGCAGTAAACAGTGCTGGGGGGCTCTGATAGGGCTGTGCATCCCTGGTGGCCACAGCTGTCCCTGTGCCACCCTGCTCCACTGGGACAGTGACACAGCAACAGCACCTGGCACCCAGGCACAGAGAGTAATCATCTCCATCCCGGGACAGGGGCAGGCAGAGGGCAAAGACACCAAGCACCCCACGTGGAGCCCGAGCCCCTGCAGCCCCCCGAGGCCCTGTGTCACCCCAAACAGTGTCCCCAGGGCTGCAGGAGGACACCCATGGCCAGGTTTGCCATGGCCTACTGTGAGTTGTTGCCATCTCCATGGAGAGCACACATCAGCACCTGGGCTGTGTCCTGTCCCCACACAGAGCCATGGCCAGCAGGGACAGGGAGGACACTGGGGGCATGAGGGACCAAGAACAGGGATGGGAACTCTGTTAGTACAGGCCGTGTGTCCAGAGCATCCCCACCCTGGGTCACCTCAGTACCACAGACACCTTGCACCCGCAGCAGGGATTTGGCAACCAGGTATTTTTAGGCACTGCTGTGTTTTACAAGCCCTCAGAAGGTGTTGTAGCCAAGAGGGTGTTCTATAACCATGTGATGCTGCACTCTCTAGGCTGAGGTCCCTGCTGTCACACGTGGGATTTGCCACCTGACAGAGAGAACAGCACTGAACTTCCAATGCTGAAGCTTTGGAATTTTAAAGGTATTTCCTGTCCCTACAGGTACAAGGTATCATCAGGCACAGCCATCCCTTTCCCCCGTGTCTGACTGTGTCACCTGGCTCCAAGCTGGGCACACATGCCCAGGTGGAAGGTGCTGGTGGCATGGCAGGATCACCTTGGACAATCTGTCCTGGGGCTGGACACACCGTGTCCCAGCCCAGGTAATCCCCAGGGCCACCAGGATTAGCCTGGGGGAGCAAGGCCAGCACTGCAACTGCTGCCAGCACTCCTGGGAAGGGCCCTGCTGGGCTCTTGCACACCAAAGTCTGTTGCTAATTAAGGATTTAATATCCAGATCTCTGGAACTGACTCATTCCTTGCTGACACCAAGAAATCCTTTCTCCCTGTCTCTCTGCCAGCCAGTTGGGAAGACAACAAAACACTGGAGCACCTGCTGTGAGGTGATGGCCCAAGGATCTGCAGAAGCCACAGGACTTGTGTTGAGGTTGAACAGGCCTTGGTTGCAGCTGACACCCAGCACACGGGATCACTCACTGTACCAGCCCTTGCCCCACTGGCTGCAGGACAGAGGCTCTGCAGTCACTCCCAGAGCTGCTCACAGGGCACTGGGATTATCCTCCCTAAGGGACAGTGGGGACCCCCACGGCCACAGCACGACTGTCCCACACCCCTCAGACACCAGGCCACAGACAGGTCATCCCTGTCAGAGCCAGGACAGGCTCAGGTCTCTCTGTCCCTGCTGGGAGTTACCTGTGGATGTGTCAGAAATGGGCACAAACACGGGCAGGGAAAGGTGAGCTCCAGAGCTGCCCCAGACCCGCAGCAGAGAGATCCAGGCCCTCCGTGGAGCCCAGCAGGAAAAAAGTGCTGAAGTTTGGCAGCCGTGGCCGGGTTCCACGTTACAGTGGGATTTGCTGTAACAGATTTCCATCAGTCACAGGAGAGAGATGGATTTATTTTTAAACAGATTAAGCATCTGCTGCTGACAGAGCACATCCCGGCACCGACCGGGCAGCAAGCACTGCCCGTGGGGAAAAGGCAGTGGGAAAACCCCAGGAAGGCAGTGGCCGAGCTTGGCTGGCTCAGAAATATGTTTAAAGATCATTTGAAGCCAGATGTGAGCATCCTGTCAGGGCTCAGTGACACCAGGACTCCCGGGGGTCATCCTGGCACAGCCATGGTGCAGCTGCAGGGCACTGAGGGATGTTTTCCTGTCCATTATAGAAACAAATAAAACAAAACATTTGCTAATTCAGGGAGATTCTTCTGGATAAGGCCAATTAATCAGCTGTGATTCATTCTCCGCTCTCTTTGGGACAGAGGCAGGTTGGGGATTAGGGAACTGATGGGAACACTGGCCGTGGGAATCACTGAAGGTTCAGCTGCCTGGGAGCCACGGGTTGCAGCACTTGGGGCAGCAGAGGATCAGCCACAGCCTCATTCAGGTGTTCCAAGGATCCAGAATGAGCCAGGAAACATTTAGGAGATGGTTTGTTTAGTTCCCGTGCCCAGGCAAGGGCCCTCTCCAATGCATCCCATGCAGCTCAAAGGGACATGGAGTATTTTTCCTATGTTACTGCTGGATCCATCATTCACTAAAAATAAAGCTGACTTTCCTGCAGTGGGTAAAAACCAGTGATAAAAATCCCCATGAATACTTCATCAGGCTGCCTGCTTTTCCATGGATTTTCTGTCACCAGGAGAGCGTTTCCAGCACCATTGGTGCCTGGAAACCAGGACTGGGGGGAATCCAAATCAATCACGTCTGAAAGAGGGAATTTTATACTAAAGCCTACTGCTCCCGGTGGCATTATCCATGTAAGAGCTCTGGCAGCAGCTGGAGGGAGGGTTTTACCCCAGGACAGAAAGTGGGGGTCAGGGACCAGGGCTGGGGCACCCCAGCACCTTCCCCTCCCCATCTGGAGGATGTGCTGGAGACACCGGGTGAGGAAAAGCAGCAAGGCGATGGAAATTTGTCAGGGCAGGTCCAGCTCCAAGGACGCGGGAAGCTGCCGGAGCTGCAGGGACACCCAAGGCTCTGCAGGCCAATTGACAAGGAAGGTTTGGAGAGGCGATCCTGCCGCAGGGGTCAGCACGTCCTTGCCCTTCCTGGAAAGCTGCACCTCGTGGTCCCAGCTCAGGGGAGCCACCCTGCCCCGTGTGGGCTTTTCCACCTCACCACATCGCTGGGTACACTCAGCACAGAAGGAAGAGGTTCCCCCTAAAATAAGGCTTGAATACCAACATCCTCATTGCCTCGTGTCTGCCTGAGCAGACACTGAATCATCCCGCGAGCTGGGATTTAAAATAGCAGAATCCCTGTTTTTAGCAAGAACTGCTCAGCCCTAAGAGGAGGAAGAGGCTGTAGGGGATCTGCTCGCTGCCTCACTGTGCGCGGCCGGGCACGACGGAGGGAGGCACCGAAGGTTTTGCCGAATGGTCCCCGAGGGCTTTGCCGCAAGCAGAGCTGCCCGCGCCCTCCGGCCCCGCTCCGCTGCTGCGCTCTCTGAGGCCACCAGTGTCACCGGTGTCACCCTGGGCCGTGTCCCGAAGGTGGGACAGCCGTGTGTCGGTGCCGTGCCGAGCGCTGCCGCAGGGACAGGTACGGCTCGTCCTGCCTGACCTAGTTTAGCACCGCGCGGCAGCAAAATGCGGCTCCGGGAGAGCAGAGCTGCTCAGAACCAGCAGAGCCGGCGGCTTTCCTCCCTCCCTCCCTCCCTGCTCCTCTCCCTGGGACCCTGCAGGATTGCCACTACATCTCCCGCGGGGCTGGGCTTGAGGATCCCATGGCCTGGGGCCCCTCCTGCTCTCAGGCATCCCTCCCGAGGCAGAGCACACAGAGCCAGAGCTGCTCTGCATCCACAGGGCAGATCCTGCCCCAGCTTGGCCACACTTCTCACACACACAGAGCTGTTATCTCTTATCAGCTGCAGCATCCACTGACTCCAGGTTTGCCATTCCCTGCTAAAGGAGGCTTTCCTGTACCTCCTGCTTTGTTTCAGAGAATCACAGAAGGGTTTGTGTGAGAAGGGACCTTGAAGCCCATCTCAATCCACCCCCTGCCATGGGGCACCTTCTGCTATTCCCAGGCTGCTCCAAGCCCCATCCAGCTCGGGTTTGAACAGTTCTGGGATGGGGCAGCCACAGCTTCTCTGAGCAGCCTGTGCCAATGTCTCACCAACCTCATAGGGAAGGATTTCTTCCTCATATCTCACCTCGGCTGGCCTGTTTGCAGGTCCCTGCCCTGAGGATCCTCCAAACCACAACACACGTTCAGACAAGCCAGGCTCTTGCACAACCTGGGTCACTCAGCAGTGTTTATGTAACCCAGGAGCCTCAGCAGCAGTCACCGGTTTCCTCTAACTTGCTCATCAAAAAAAACCCAAAACAGGACAGCAGTAGGTGCCATCGGGGTATGGGCTCAGGGCAGGTGCTGGCATCACCTGGGGGCACATTCCAGGTGTCCCAGCACATCAGCCACGCCCAGCAGGAGCACCCCCAGCAGCACAGAGCTCACCTGGCCCCAGGCAGGCTGCACTGGAGATCACCTCCTAGAGGAATGCACTGGTGTTCTTGGTCATCTTCCATGCACAGCTGGAGCTGCAGAGGGACATTCTCCTGGGAATGCCCAGCTCGTGCCTGTGCAGCAGCATCACCTGCCCCCAAACACATCCCAGGACCCACAGATCCCCACTGCACACACTGGGCAGTGCTTGCCCCTTTTATGCCTGAAAATGACCCAGAAATACCCCCAACAATGCTGCTTGTGCCAGGGGCATTGTCTCTCATGCACCTGGGAGTCCATTGCTAATGAGGGCTAATGAGGGCTAATGAACCTTCACCCCGTGGCTGCCCAGCTTGGAGCTGTTCTACCCATGGATCCCTCATGCCAGGGTTGATGCTATCAGCCTCACACAGACCTGGCAGGACCTGTCTCAGTCCCAGGAAGAGAATCCCAGGCAAAGTGGCCAGGGAGTGGAGGCAGCAGCTGGGTAGGACGCTGGAGAGGGTCACAGGGTGCTCGCTGCACCCGTCCTGCTTCGCCCCTCATGCTGCCTCCCTCCTACATCCCTTCTGCATCTCTCCCTCCTGCTGCATCCCTCCTACATCCACTGCATTCCTCCCCCACTGCATCCTTCCTGCCTGGCTCCCACTGTCCCAGGCTGAACCCACGAGAGGAGAATTCTGTGCCAGCAGGGAGGACCCGGGGGAGAGAGTGTCCCTGGCTGCTGGGTCTGAAGGGAGGGGGGACAAACCTCCATCCCCTCCAGCAGCAGGCCCTGGGGAGCAGAAGCAGCACAGAGGGGGAGCATGTACAGGGGAAAGTTTCCTGCTGCCTGTGGCAGCACCTCGGGGATTGTTGTTTAGTTCAGGAATTAATCCTGAAAAGCTGAACATCAAACAATCCGTTACGATCTCACTTTCCCGGTGTTTTTGTGTTCAGAACAGTGACACAATGACTGCAGCCCTGGTATCCAAGAGCTCCCCAGAGCCTGGCACCACATGGACAAGCCAGATCCCTGCTATTCCAAAGCCAATTTTATCATTACAGCAGGATTTTATTTTTTTCCTGAGCTGGTGTGTTCATAATGGTGTGAAACCAGAAAAAGCAGGAATTCTTGCACTGAGGAACAGCAGGAAAAATACAGTGCAAAGGCCCCAGGTTTTGCCTGGCAGTGGAATGAGGGAGTTTCAAATGTCAAACCTGCTGAGCTTTGCTGCAGCTGAAGGAGCCCTTCCAAGCCGTCGGAGGTGTCACCGCGTTGGATTCGGTCTCTCTGTTCCAACTGACTTCAGTAAATGGCAAAAATACGCCTTTAAACCCCAGCCGTTGGCAGCGTCAGCTGCACAAATAAATACGCTTGTCATCGCTTGATTTTTTTTCCATTTTCCAAGTTAAAAATGTTCTGGATGCCAAATGCCACCCGTTGGAGCCATCCCTGTGTGTGTGCACACCATGAGCAGGAGCACCAAGCTGGGCACAGGGCTCAGGGAGGTGTAAATCTGACCCCAGCATCACTGGGGTAACTAAAATGCAGTTTAGAGAAAAGGGAGATTTTTTAAAACCCCAACAAATTAATCCCCCCAGAGTGAAGCAAATTAGATATCCACGGGAAAAGTAAGTCTGGGACAAGGGCACCTGGAGGGGTGGTCACGGTGCTGGCAGCACAGGGTGCCAGGACCCTACAACACCCTGAATGTGTCCGTGATGGATGGAGCCAGCCCAGCAGCCCTGCACAGGGGCAGGGTAGGCTGCTCGGAGGGTGGGACCCCTCCCGGTGCCCGGAGAAGGAGCAGCTCAGCAAAGCATAGGGGGCAGAACACGGGCACATCTGCTGGCACGGCTGGTCCAGGCTCCGCCCATGTAGGAGCAGGGGTCTGGGGGCTGAGTGATGCCTCCCCCCCTCATCTGGAGTGCCAGGCTGGGACTACCGGCCGTGCCACAGCCGCCCCGGGGAAGGAAGGACACGGCGTCGGTGGGATTGGGTCCAGGCTGGGCTGTACACCACCAAAGCTGATGCACACCCCCGGCCGCTCCGTGGATAGCTTCACCCCCCGTCAGCACCAGGCTGCGTGGATCCGGGTTTGGATCCCGGTTTGGATCCGGGTTTGGATCCGTGCTGCGATGCCGGCGCTGCTGCGGATTCAGCAGCCTCTGTCAGGGCTCATCCCGGCTCATTCCGGCTCTTGGCTGCTGGGGGAAGCTCGTTAGCGAGTTGCCAGGGCACGGAGCGCTGGTGGATCTGAACAGCAGATCAGGTGTCGGAGCTGTTTGTTTTGGGGATGGATTTGCGAATCAGGTGTCTGTAACGAGCAGCGTGTGATGTCGGCCGTGAAGTTCAGGCAATTACAGCTCATGATTTGACAAAACTCCGGCGCTCGCACTGAATTCCTCCAGCCAGGGCAGGGTCACTGCGGAGCAGAGGATCGCTCCTGGCTCAGTCAGGAATCGGCAGGAAAAGTGAGCTGCGGTAAAGGCTCTCCCCACCGGCTGGGGAAGGCAGTGCCGGAGCGCTCAGACTCCGCAGGGATATTCCAGCCCCGCTGCCATCGCTGGGTCCCGCAGCCCTGGATGGGCAGCCCCAGTGGGCTCCTGCTCCTTCCCTACTCCATCCCTGCTCCTCCCCACTTCCTAACGTCAGCAGTGAATATAAAACAGCACCAGCAACAACCACCAGCCTGTGATTTCATTTGCAGCCCTCAGTGACAGCGCTGAATGAACCAAAAAAAAAAAAAAAAAAAGGGAAAGTGGTTTTAATTAAAAGTATTGCTGGAAGAGAATTGTGATTAACTGATGTCATGCATTAAAATTACAAATCCTGGGAGCATAAGTGATAGATAAAATAGCACAAATTGTTTACAAATTCATTTACTCAGAAAAAACAATCCCAAAACAGCTGGAAACAAGCACATGGCTTATTATTACAAATTAATTAGTTGTGGAAGGGGGTTCAGGCAGAGGTGACACGGTGCCAGCTGAGGTGCTGATGTGTCTGTGCATGGCTGTGACCTCACTGGAGCTGAAGATGTCGGGCTCGTGTCCCTGTGCTGGTGAGGAGCCTGTGGCTGCCTGGCTGATCCAGGGGACTGGGGTCCACTCACGGGTGCTCTGGGGGCGACAAGACACCTCAGGTGACAGCACAGCCTGGAGTCGGTGGTGGCAGCACCACCACAGCACGGGGAGACGTGAGGTGATGTCAGGAGCAGCCCTGTGAAGCTGCAATGTTTGCCCACACCACGCTGGGTTTCTATTTTTTGTAATTCCCCTCGTTTGACACATTTTGGTGATGTTTCCATCCCGGTTGCCATGGTGACTTGCGTCCACTCCCCCACTGCTCTGTACATCCTTCTCTCCCGAGTTCTGGCACAGGAGACACAAAGGCCCCATCGTGTTCCCAGCAGCTTCCCCAGCAGCCTGGTGGGGCCAGGAATGGCTTTTCTCCTTCAGCTGCCCCCAGCCTTTTCACCCCCAGGTTCCAGCACTAATTCTTGAGAAGTTCCATCGAATCCCAGATGGTTTGGGTTGGAGAGACCTTAAAGCCCATCCAGTGCCACCCCTGCCATGGCATTCCACTGTCCCAGGCTGCTCCAATCCCCAATGTCCAACCTGGCCTTGGGCAGTGCCAGGGATCCAGGGGCAACCACAGCTCCTCTGTTGTGGATGAAAACTCACACCATGTGTCTGAACAAGGACTGCAGCCAAACCCTGAGCAATTCTGCTGGGACAGTGCCCAGGCTCCCAGGCCAGGATTGTCCCTGATCTGACAGGATCACACGCCGAGGAGTGCAGTGACACTTTGGAGCAGTCCCTGGCAGCCCAGCCCTGCGGGCAGAGCTGCTTCCCCACTGTCTGTCTCACTGCCAGTCCACTCCTCCAACACCCCCTGGAGATGCTCCTGAGGCTGGAGATGCTCAGCCCTAACCCAGATGAGCCCAGTGGGTCCATCCATCAGCACCCGGCAGTGCAGGGCAGGGCTGCCCTTGGACCCTTCGGTCCCTGCAGAGCAGTTGGGGCAGCAGCAACCCCCTTGGTCAGAGAGCCCCATGTTTGTGCACTCTGGGTTCAGCCCTGGCAGTGCCCCACCTGCTTTTGGGGGTGCAAGGAGCCGGGCCGGGGCCCGCGGGGAGCGCTGCCCCGGGAGCACGGAGCGGGGAGTGTCTGCCCCTGCCCCGGACGCGGGAGGGCAGCCGGGCACCACTCCCACACCTTCGGAGGGCCATGGGGGCCGGTCCCGGGAGCGGACCGGGAGGAGGGAATGTCTGCCCCGGACACGGGAGGGCAGCCGGGCACCGCGTCCCCACCTTCAGGGGGCCGGGGGGGCCGGTCCCGCCCGGGCACCGAGCTCTGCCTGACGGCGATTCCAGCTGGCTGAGCACATTCTGGTGCAGATTACATCGATGTTCCCTGGAAGATGGGCTGTCACATCTCATCTCATTCTGCATTCCTGCTGTGCTCTCCGCACGCCCTGCCCTGCCACAGCAGCACGCAGGGTGCCAGCACTGCCCGGCTGCAGGGCTCTGGGAAAGGGTTAATGCAGCCCAGGGTTGGGGCACCCCAAAGCCACTGCTGTGTTCACAGTGCCACCAAAATCACCAGAGGGCTCGGGATCCCACCAAAGCACCCATGGGGCCAGCACCCAGGTTTGTAAGGCAGCTACAGGTCTGGGACCTGCCTCAGCCCCAGGACCACAACTACAGCAAAGGGAAGGACAAAGTTCTCCCAAAACAGAAGGTGAATGTGCAGCTGCAGGTGCCAGGGCAGAAGAGCCGTTCAGGGCACAGGCATACCCTGCACTTCCACTGCTCTCCAAACATCCATGGACTGGGAAAGGGCAGGAGAGCTGGAGAGAGACTATTTACAAGGGCCTAGGGTACAAGGAAAAAGGGGAAAGGCTTCCCACTGCCAGAGGGCAGGGATGGATGGGATATTGGGCAGGAATTGTTCCCTGGGAGGGTGGCAGGCCCTGCCACAGGGTGCCCAGAGCAGCTCTGGATGCCCCTGGATCCCTGGCAGTGCCCAAGGCCAGGTTGGACATTGGGACTTGGAGTACCCTGGGATAGTGGGAGGCGTCCCTGCCCATGGCAGAGGGTGGGATGAAATGAGCTTTAAGGTCCTTTCCAGCCCAAACTATTCTGGGATTCAGAGATTTATTGCAGAGCCACTTCGTAAACAATCCAGGGACAATGGCAGGGCTCTGTCACTTCCTTGCCCTTTTGCCCAAAACAGAGCACTACTGATCCATGAAATGCTCCCTCTCACCACCTGTATCAGCTGATTCTGAAATGGGTCTTTAATCAGAATCTTCCCTGACCATCCATTTACAAACTTCCCTGGCACACATGGATTCTTGCAGCAACCAAAACACCCGCCTGGTCCCAGCCCTCACATCACTCTTAAGGAAATTTCTCCACCCTCCTCAGCCCCTTGGGATGGGACCTGCTCTCCCCCCAGACATGGAACTGTCAGTGCAGGTGGAGGGGGGAGACAAATGGATGCACCTCCCCACTCTGTTCCCAGAGCAATTCCAAGATCCTTCCTTCCCTGGCTGGCTCTGCTCATGAATAAACACCGCCACTAACAACCCTTTACCTCGGCCCCGGGGAGGCATTTTTGCAATTTCTTGCTAGAATCCCTCTAAATGCATCACTTCCCTGATCCCCCGTGGAGATGTTTCCACTAGCAGGAACGGCTGGGCTGCGGCATGCGGATGTCAGCGAGCGAATTGGTTAAAAATTCCCTCTCGCTCACCTTCCCCGGGCGCGCAGCAGCAGGAGCGCGGCGCCAGGCACCAGCTGTGCCGCAGCCTGAAAATGGCTCTGGCTCCCGGCGTCCGTCCGGGGAGCAGCGCTCGGCCCCGGCCTGTCAAAGGAGCAGCAGCAACAGGGGGAAGCGAAAGAGACAAGTGGCATCGTGTCCGTGCTGCTGCCAGCGGGAAACAGCGCTGGCATCCGAGACGCCGCTCCTGCACGGCGGCCGCGCCGGGAAGGCACCGGGAAATATGGTTCACCTTCCCAGCTCACAGCCCGGGCAGCACCCCCGGGCAGCAGGAGCCCTCTTCCCACCCCACCACCACCCTGCTGAGCCCCCAGCCCGTGCCCCATCACCACTGCGAGGCACTGGGTACCCTGGCGCAGGCCAGAACCTGGTGGGAATATTCACTGCCATCCCCTCAGGTATGGGATGCACAGGGGTACCAGGATGGCCTCAGGTACCAGGATGGCCTCAGGTAATGCGATGTCCTCAGGTACTGGGATGTCCTCAGGTAATGGGATACCCTCAGGTACCAGGATGCCCTCAGGTACTGGAATGCCCTCAGGTGCCAGGATGTCCTCAGATACTGGGATGTCCTCAGGTACCACAATGTCCTCAGGTACTGGGATGTCCTCAGGTACTAGGATGCACTGAGGTACCAGGATGTCCTCAGGTACCACGATGTCCTCAGATTACCGGGATGCCCTCAGGTACTGGCTTACCCTCAGGTACCAAGATGTCCTCAGGTACTGGGATGTCCTCAGGTACTGGGTTACCCTCAGGTATCAAGATGTCCTCAGGTACCGAGATACCCTCAGGTACCAGGATGTCCTCAGATACTGGAATGCCCTCAGGTGGTGGGATGCCCTCAGATACTGGGATGCCTTCAGGTATCAGGATGCCCTCAGGTACTGGGATGCTCTCAGGTACCAGGAAATACTCGGGTATTGGGGTGCACTTGGGTATCAGGAGATGTCTGGGTACCAGGATATCCTTGGGTACCACAATGGACTCAGATCCCCTCATGCACTTGGAGATGACACCGTGGTGAAGGAGGGTGGTGCAGAGTCCAGCCCCTCGAGCCCCCTTTCCCCGTGGGTGCTGTGGGGATGGGCAGCAGTGCCCGTGGTTCCCCCCTGCTCCCACAGGCAGCATTTTCCCTGGTTGTGCGGGAGCTTGGCTGCAGTGCCTGAAAAAGCAGCCTGGCTCTGTGGATAACCAATCTGTCAGGCTTCTTCACCGGCGGTTTTTGGAAAACCCTGCAGGCAGGTGCAGGTGCCACATCAATATGTCAGTGCTCTGATGACGAGTTCATAATATTTTCTGCTTGCATTCCACTGTCTCCGTGTATTAGCAAACAGGCGTCTCCCAGCGCTGCTCACCAGAGCCAGGGGTTGCGGATTTAATAACAAAATCATCGTGGTAAATCATTAGTTGGTGATTCAGCATGGAAATGCCTCATTAGCACTTCAGCATGTGCAGTGTGTGACTTATGAAAACCTCTGAATTATGACTAATTAAGCGCAGGCCAAAAAAATATCCTGGATCAGAACAATAGTCAGGATAAAATGAAATAAAATAAAATTAAACAAAACAAAGCAAAACAAAACAAAACAAAACAAAACAAAACAAAACAAAACAAAACAAAACAAAACAAAGGAATAAAATGTGTGAGACCACCAGAACTGGTGCACACTGGGAGGAGAATCCACAGGCACAAGGTCAGAATGGAACAGTGAATGGAGTGATGGTGTTTTTTGAGAAGATTCCTCCATCCTGGAGCACTGGAATACACAGTAACATCAACCCCTAATTAACAGAAGTTTTAAAATCTTCAACATGCTAATTAACTGCTATATTAATCACAAGAACTTTGAGGACCAGCATATTCAAAGTCCTTCTCAATCAAATCCATTTTGCTTTGCAATGCTTGACCCCAAGCAGCTGGTGACTGGGCACTCTGGGCCTGCTTGGCTTCTCTTGGGGCTGAGAAATGGGGTCCTGCCATTCCCCCCAGCCAGAACATCACCCCTGACAGCCCCTCGGGGCTCAGTGGGGTTCCCATGCTGCTCTCAGCCCGTCACTGGGGAGCAAGTGATGCTGAGTGAGCCTCTCACCCTAAGAAAGGCTCTAAAAATAAGCTCTTAATACACTCTTGCATCCTGTCAAGGCTTTAAATAGCTGTTTGGAGTTCAAATTTTAAAAACTGTTGAGCTCAAATCATTTATGACAACTTGGGAGCCAAAAATAAATGGGAATGAGGAAAGAGGAGGAGCCCGTCCCCCGCTGAAGCTACTGGGGAGAAGTGCCCGTGGGCTGAGCCCACGTGCAGCTGGAGTCCCTGCAGCCTCAGGGGACCAGGGTGGAGGTGGGCTGGGGAACAGGGCTGCCCCCAGGGTCACCCCATCCTGGAGGGTGTCACTGGCCAAGCCTGTGCCCAGGTGGAGGCACTGGGGGTGTTTATCCTGTGGGACAGGGGCACAAGGGGGCTTTGACTGGGAAATGGGGACTGACTCATGAGCCAAGGAGGGTCTCTGAAATGAGGAGTTCCAGAGGGACCATCTGAGTGCACCAGCTTCTCGTGATGTGGGTCCATTGTCAGGATATTCCTTTATCCTATAGAGTATTAGACTCTACTTTAATCCAGTTTGTAATGAGAAAAGTGCAGGGAGCCCTCACTCAGCTCTGCTCCAGAGACACCTGCAGCACAACTGCTCTGGCTGTGCCTGTTAGAGACACACTGAGCTCTCAGGAGAGGGGAAACAGCTGCCACATCACAGAATTGCAGAATGGTTTGGGTTGGAAAAGATCTCACAAACCCCTTTGTTCCAGTAGCCCAGACTGCTCCAAGCCCCATCCAACTTGGCCTTGGGCACTGCCAGGGATCCAGGGGCAGTCACAGCTTCTCTGGGAAACCTGTGCCAGGGCCTCACCTCCTCACAAAGAAAAATTCCTTCCCAACCTCCCATCCAGCCCTGCCCTCTGGCAGTGGGAAGCCATTCCCCGTGTCCTGTCCCTCTGTCCCTTGTCCCCTGTCCCTCTCCATCTCTCCTGGAGCCCCTTTAGGCCCTGCAAGGGGCTCTGAGCTCTCCCAGGATCCTTCTCTTCCACAGGTGAGCACCTCCAGCTCTCCCAGCCTGGCTCCAGAGGGGCTCCAGCCCTGGGAGCAGCTCCACAGCTTCACCTGGTCTTGCCCCAGCAGGTTGTACCTCACTTTCAGAAGCTCACCCGAGGTCGGGGATGGCCCCTGTGTGACCCAGGGCTGTCCCCCCAAGCGCTGCCCACTCAGGGGGTGATGCCATCCCCAGTGTGGGGCAGACCCCGGGCTGCCACCGTCCCACTGCCAGCCCAGCCAGGCCGGTCATGTGCGCCAGGCTGTGAGCAATCGCCGCTCCCGGGCCTTCCAGAAATACTCTGCTCTCCTGCTCGCTGACCTTTGATCCTTTATTCAATCTGCATTCTTCTGGAAAGCCCAGCAATGCGGAGGATGCCCTGACACTCGCGTCAGGGAGGAGGCTGGGACGGCGCCGGGGCCGCCTGCCCGGGGCAAACAGCACAGGCTGTGCTGGGAGGGGGCTCCGGGCACAGGGCAGGGGGCTCGGAGTGCCAGGACGGGGCTCGGAGTGCCGGGGCAGGGCTCTGAACACACGGCCCCTGATTCCTTCTTCCCTGGATGTCCCCCGAGCCGACCCCTCCGCAGTCACGATGCTCAGGCTGACTGAGGAGAGGGGCAGTCGGAGTGCCGGGCACGCTGCGGCTCCTCACCCTTCTCTTGCAACAGCTGAGTAGGAGGTTATGGAAAAAACATGTTTCCCAAATCCCAGCACTTTCCTCTGCAGCTCTTGGCTCTGGCTCCACCTGCATCTCGTCGCACAGCTCAGCACCGGCCCAGCGCTGGTCCTCTCTCTCCCAAGGATCTTGGTACCGGTGTCATTCCTTCCCTCACACCGTTCCTGCTGCAGGAGGCGGGGCAGGCCCTCCCATGTCCCCGGGGCAGGCTCCCGGTGCCGCTGCTGCGCTGCTCCTCCGTGCTCTGCCGGCTCCAGGACCTAACCTCAGCCTCAACCACTGCGGGGAAGCCCCGGCCGTGCTGAACCAGCCCCGTGGTCCTGCTGGAAACTCGCACGGGCAGGGTTTTTCTTACTTTGGTCAAGCTTGGAAAAAGCAGGTGGGGCCTTGGGGTGCATCAGCTTTGCCCTCTCAGGCTGGTGGGTGCCTGGGTGGGAGGACACTGGGCTGGTAACCAGCTCAGTATGGACAGGTTTGGGTCAGACCATGGGAAGGAATTCCTGGCTGTGAGGGTAGGGAGGCCCTGGCACAGGGTGCCCAGAGCAGCTCTGGCTGCCCCTGGATCCCTGGCAGTGTCCAAGGCCAGGCTGGACAGGGCTCGGGACTCCCTGGGACAGTGGTAACTGTCCCTGCCCATAGCAGGGGTGGAATGAGGTGGTCCGTGAAGTCCTTTCCAACCCAAACCCTTCCAAAATTCTGTGATTCTCCTGCAATTCCTAAACCTGAGTATTAAAAGGCAGCATCCCACCACAGCAGAACAATGTGGATGGCAAAATGAGCCTTAATAAGGAATAATTTGCCCTCTTGGGGGAAAAAGCCACCAAATGGAAGTGTGTGATATTCCCAGCCTGTGCTGTTCCAGAGTCAGTGATGTTGCAGTTCTCACCCACCCCCTGGGACACAGGGGCAGAGCCCAGGGGACTGTGCCCACCCGCCCCAGGGCTGGTGGAGGTTGTGGGAATCCCACAAGAGAAACCCCAAATGGGAACTCAAATGGGAAATGTGTCAGTGGGAACAGAGACAATTCCAAGCCAGGACCCATCGAGCAGGAGCTGAGCCTCATGAAGTGAGTGTGGTGTCAGGACCAGCAAGAGGAGTAGTGGGATGTGTGGGGTCAGAGCTGTGTGGGGTCAGAGCTGTGTGGGGTCAATGATGTGTGGGGTCAAAGCTGTGCAGTGTCACAGTCATGCAGTCACAGCCATGCAGTGTCACAGCTGTGCAGTGTCACAACCGTGCAGTGTCGCAGCTGTGCAGTCGCAGCTGTGCAGTCACAGCCGTGCAGTGTCACAGCCATGCAGTCAACAGCCTCGCAGTGTCGCAGCTGTGCAGTGTCACAACCATGCAGTCACAGCCGTGCAGTGTCACAGCAGTGCAGCCACAGCCGTGCAGTGTCACAGCCCCGCGGTGTCACAGCCCCGCGTTGTCACAGCCGTGCCCACAGCCCATATTGCAGGTGACATCCAGTGGCTGCGGGAAGCAGTGCAGCCCCACCGCCACCACGGGCGCCTGGCCAGGGGAGCAGCTGTGGCTGCCCCTGCCCTGGGAGTGTTTAAGGCCAGGTCGGACGGGTTTTGGAGCCGCCTGCCCTGGTGGAAGATTTGGGTTAGATCCTGCTCGTGTCAGGGGGCGGGAACGAGATGCTCTGTGAGGTCCCTTCCAGGCAGTCGAGCACAGAGCTAAGATGGAGTTTCGGGAAGCTCAGTCTGCTGCCAGTCCTGGCAAATCACCCCGAGCTGCCCACGGGACACGAGGCTGCTGCCATCTGTGGGGCTGGTGGGACACACCAGGGCCCTCCATGCCCTCGGGGGTCCCATCCGGCTGCTCTGAGCAGGGAGCGCCGGGAGGGGGGATATGTCCGGAGGTATTTGCAATTTCCTCCCACCTCAGGGGGATTCCCCTGCCCCCTGCCAGGCCTCTCCCCTCTCCAGCTCTCAGTCTTTAATAACCGAAGTGTTAGGGGGGACAGGCAGCACAAATAAACCTGCTGATGGGAGCAGCAGACGTTTGCTTGGCACCCAAGGCACCAGCCCCTCGTGACTCCCACAGAGCCAGGACATGATGGGACAATCCCAGCCCTGCAGATCTGGGACCCGATGAGATATCACAGTCCCCCAGCCTCACTGCTGCCCTGCTCTGGGCACAGCAGCCCCTCTGCCATCACGGGAACCAGCAGCCCGTGCCAAGCTGCCCATTTTGGAGCAAGCCTTGTTTACTCTGGACTGAATGTTCACATCCCGGGAGCCACTCAGCTACATAATCACCAAAACCAACACGGGGCCGGGGCTGTGCTGTGTTTTTGTGCTTGCCCAGTGGCTCAGGAAGATCAAAGCCTTGGCTCTGGGCGCAGCCAGCCCCGCAGGCCCTGTCTGGCTGTGCAGTTCCCACCGTGCTGGGGAGAGACCCAGCCGTGCTGGGGCAGGTGGGAGCACCCTGAGAGCCGGCAGCAATGCTGCAGGACCGGGGCTGGCTGCCCCCTGGAACACGAGGTTTTCCCAAAACTGCCTGAGACTCATCACAGCTGGGAGGAGAAGGGCTGTGGCCATGCCCTAGCTAAAGCAGGGGGTGTTTGGGCAGGGGAAGTTTGGGCAGGGGATGTTTGTTGGACACGGACCCCTTGCACTAGGGGCATGCTCTTACAGCCCTTTGCTGGTGCCCTGGTTTGTTGTACTCCTTTCTTTCCCACCATCCAAAACAGAGGGGACGTGACTGTCACCATCTCCCCCTCTCTCCTACCCTGTGGGGTGGCTCTGGTGAGCCAGACCCCAGGTCAAGGGGCAAAAGACAATGTCCCAACCCTGGGGGACACAGGGAGCATGGTGCTGGCAAGTGGCTCCAGCTGCCCCCTGTACCATGGGCCAGGTGTACTAGGCCCCATCACCATTTTTGTCCTTTGAGCAGCAAATAAACCTGGACTAAAACCAGAAGGAACTGTGGCCACAGCCATTAGAGCCCACAGCCAACACAGGCCCTCATGTCCCACACATGCAGGAGTTCCCACAGCTCACTCTCCTCCAACAGGAACTATAGAGGTGTTTTAGTTTGGGAAATTGCACTATTTATATCTGAAGTGTCATCCTGAGCTCATTCCGTGCTTGGGAAAGGGCAGCAAAGCCCTGGGAAGCAGTGAGTGATGAGGAAGGAGATGCTGAGAGGAGGACAGGGAGGATGTAGGGCACCTGAATCAACACAAGGCACTGGTATTGACAGTTGCTTTATCACCTCCACCCTCCTCATCACTGCTGCCCAGCTCCGTGTACACCCAGGACCAAAGGACAGCAAGTCCCTGGCCCCGGGGCAGTAGAGCCAGGACAATCTGCCTGGCACCACCCTGAGCTCCAGGGGAGTTCCTGTGCTGCTGACTCACACCAGGAGAATCTGTGGCCCAGCCCAAGTCCCCTCACGGCTGCTGCAGGACCGTGCCCAGCAGCCCAGTGCCACGGCAAGCTCACACATGCCCAGGCTGGGAGTGGAAATCTGCATTACTCCCTCCAGCTGCACTGGAGCTGGAATCAGGAGGGTTGGGGTGCTCCAGAGTGAAGATGCTGCTGACCAGGGCTGGTCATGGCCCCCAGACATCTTTTCCTCCACTGCCTGGCAAGGAATGGCCATGACAGACCAGGGCAGACCAGGCTCAGCTCCTCTCCTCAAGCACTCAGGAGAGATGTGAAGGACAGCGTGGGGACATGGTGACACGGGGGAACTGCCTTGGGGCACAGGACGGGCTCTCACCACTGGCACAGGCACCCCAACACCTCTAAGGGCAGCTGGAGCAGGAGCAGTGGTACCAGACCCTTCCCTGCCACCTGCGATGGGGTTTTCCTGCCTTTCGGGAATGGGGCACCCCCCGGTCCCGCGGCAGTGGCGGGCTGGGGACCCGGTAGCCGTGGGTGCCTTTCTGCAGCGTCAGACGAATCCGCCCGGCTGCACCCCCGCGATTTATTCAGCTTAATCCGGCGGCGGGCAGGTCCCACCCGGCCGGGTGCCGGCTCAGCCCCGCGGGCGCGCGGCCCAGGGGGACGGTCCCTCCCCGCAGGGAGGGGACTGAGTTATGAAAGTTGTGAATGGGGAGTGTCCGGGGGGCTGGAGCAGACGGAGCCCAGGGGCGCGGGGCACTCGCTGCGGGCAGCGCGGGCGGGCTGGGCTGCGGCACCCCGAGGTCCCCGCGCCGCTGCCCTGCTCCCTGCAGACAGCGCCGACCGCGACAAGAGACACCCGGTGACACCCCAACCTCCGTCCCCTCGTCACCGCACCGGCCAGCTGCCTGTGGGTTACACCCCACGGCTCCAGGGGAGCGTCTCCTGAGGCCACTCTCGTGCCCTTATCACTTTTCCAGCCCAGCTTCTTCACTCTGACTGTTGGACGGAGAACTGATAAGGGTATGCGAGTGACACGAGCGACCGTCCCGACACGCTGGCCCCTGGTGGCCCCCGGGCTAACCCGGCTCCGGCTGCGGCTCCAGCTGCAGCAGGCATCCGTGCATGTGCAGCTCCAGATGTTGGCTCAGGACGAACCGACCGCAAAGCAAATGCAGGGGATACAGAAGTATCTTTTTTCGCTAAAACCTGACAGGTCCCGTCACTCTGGGATTTTCCCTTTCAGCATCTGCAGCAGGTCTCCAGCAGGAAAGTGCATCCTTTCGAAAAAGGTCTTGAAATGCTTTTTTCATGAGTTACTATTTGCTTGTGTTTCTGTGAAGTTAGCTTGGAATTATTTGGGATCAATATAAAGAATAATTATAAAAGTAAGAAATTAGTGTAGAACTCTTGTGCTTTCCTGTGCCTGGAATTGTTCCCATTTAAAGCTCTTTATTCCCAACATTTCCCTGGTTTTCTAGGTGAGTTCCAGCCAGCCATCTCCAGCCTCAGCAGATGAAGGAAATTATGAACTCCAGAGGGACAAGGGCAGCGAAGCCCAGGATGAGGTAAGGGGGTGTCTGCTCTGCAGAGCCCTGTGCTCCCACCCAGCTTGGGGTGCTGCAGCCCAGCCTGGGGTCCCACAGGGGCTGCCCCTGCATGACAAACCACTGCTCTAAAGCACCCAGGAATCCCTTCACACGTCCATCCTCTTTTTCCAGCTATTCCCATCAGTCAGGTCTTTCCTGCTTCCACTGAAGTGTTTTGCAGTGTGTGCCAGCACGCTGGCACTCTGGGGTGCTTGCCCATGGATGTGTGGCTGGGTGGAGAGGAGAGAGCCAGCACCAGCACAGAGAGGAGGTTTCTTTCCATAGGGGATGGAGCCTCGCCTGCCTGGAACCCCTCGACCCACACCCCAGAGCTGCCCTGGCCCCACATGACCCCCACAGCCACTGACTGCTGCAGCCCCACGGGGCTCCCCAAAACACTGCCACCCCCAGAGAACTCCCCTGCAGCTTCCTGCATGCCCTGCTGCCTGACAAAGGCTGGAGGGGGATCCCTGAGCCTCACAGGGCTGGGTGCCCCAGATCCCCTCAATTTCCAGGTGCAGGCATCAGGGCAGGGACCAAAGTGGAGGAGCAGCTCTGTGTCAGGAACTGCATGCACAGGCTGGCCTGGGAAGGGGATGGACCTCTAAGGATGCACCCCCTAAACCCAGACCCTCCTGCTCCTGAGCCTGGGCCCAATCCTGAGCCCTGGCTTGGCCCCAGACACTGACCCAGAGGCACAGCCCCAGTGTGGCAGCCTTGGTCCCCCGGGTTCCCCTGGTGGCCACACTGCAAGGCATGGCTCCCTTCTCCCACTGCAGCCCTTTGGGGACAGCTGGGCTGTGCCCTTTGGGGACAGCTGGACTGTGCCCTGGGGCTGCCCTCGACTGGCCCCAAGCAGCCTCCACCACGGCTCTGGGATGGAGGGCTCTCCCTCAGCCAGTCCCCCCGTGAAACCCGAGCATGGTCTGGGAGCAGGGAGGGAAGGGTTGGTGTTTGGGACAGGCTCGGTCACCCCTCGTCGATGACTTTTTGTCCCCCTCAGTGACTCCAGCCCCAGGCCAAGGCGGGCAGGGTGTGACCCCGCCACAGCACAGCTCTGGGCAGACAGTGCACTGGGCTGGCACCGGCGGGTTCAGAGCAGTTGGGGGTTCCAGGACTGCTCCACACACAGCCCACGCAGCCCCTCCGGCTGCTCCCTGTGCCCTGGGAGGTGTGGAGGTGGTGGTGGACCCACAAAATGAAGTGAGGGAAGAGGAGGGTCGTCCCTCCCATCCCGCCGTGAGCTGGTCAAGGGACAAAACTGGAGCGGTCGTGGCATCCCTCGGCACTGGGGGTCTGTTCTGGGGGGCACCAGAAGGTTCCAGGAGCCCCAAACTGGCCAGGGTGAGTGCCTGAACCTACCAGGAATCCTGAAATGGATGGGGGGAGCTCCTGGAGCCTCCAGGAACCCCAGATGTGAGCGCCTGCGTTCTGATTGCAGCTTCTGCATGAGGGGTTCATAGAAGGGCCGGGACCTCATGTGATCCCTCTGCAAACAGCCGCCGGCGGGTTGTCAGTGTGTATTTGGCTTTCCCCCGTGGCAGGTGGGGTGATCAGCCATGAAAAGACGGCTTAGCGCCACCGGAAAACTCCTGAGGCAGCCGAATTCCCCGCGCCGGCCCCAGCCCGGGGCTCGGGGGGGCGATGGCTGAGCCAGCACCGGTGCTGCTGCCGCGCAGCCGCCGCTGGCCCCGAGCACGTAGCCCTGATATTAAAGCCCCGAATAGGAAATTCCACTTCTCCAGAAAAAAACAGAAGCCGGATATTTCATAAGTGTCCCGGCGGACATGAAAGCCGCACCAGGAAATTTCACTCAGCAGAGATATTAAAGTCGACGCAGCCCTTGGGGCAGCCGGGGCCAAGCACCGGGAGCCCGGCACAGGGACGGCTGCGGGGACACGCGTGTGCTGCTTCCCCAGCACGTTCCCCCGTGTCGCTGACCCTGCCAGCCCTATCTCAGCCCCCAGCGATGCCACACAGGCACTGGCACGGCTGCGACACAGGAGTCCGGGGCTCGGGGGACACCTCACAGGCATGAGACACTGAGAGGGCAGCAGCCCAGCCCCCAGCAGGGCACACGGCAGGCCAGGGCCCCACGGGGGCTGCACCGGGGTCTGCCCCCCCAGGGAAGGGCGGTGGCACCGGCCCCGGGTACGGCGCAGCTCCGCTCACCCCGGGGCTGCCGGGGAGCGCCGCCCCCGTAGGCACCGAGCACAGCTAATTGCAGGTTATTGCTCTGCTCTGTCGTTAAATACGGATCCGCTCTCTTCCGACACGCGCTCCGAGGAGTGCAAACTGCGATCTGTCTCCTTCTGCCTCCGCTCGGCTCCTCTGCTCTCACCTGCCGGCACGGAGCGGCTGCAGCGGGAGCGGGGCCACGCTGGGGGCAGAGGGTGCAGCGTGGTTTGGGTCGGGAGGGACCTTAAAGCCCATCTCATTCCATCCTCCTGCCGCGGGCAGCGGCAACTTCATTATCCCAGGTTGTTCTAATCCCTGTCAACCTGGGCTTGGGCACTGCCAGGGATCCAGGGGCAACCACAGCCTCTCTGGGCACCCTGTGCCAGGACCTGCCCACCCTCAGAGAAAAATTCCTTCCCAATATCCCATCTGTCCCTGCCCTCTGGCAGTGGGAAGCCATTCCCTGTGTCCTGTCCCTCCATCCCTTGTTCCCAGCTCCTCTCCAGCTCTCCTGGAGCCCCTTTAGGCCCTGGAAGGAGCTCTAAGTTCTTCCCAGAGCTTTCTCTTCTCCAGGCTGAAGACATTTCACCTCTCAGCTTTGGCTGAGTCAGGATCCAGCTGCCCAGATCCTGGGCTCTATCCCCAGGTCAGTCTGGAGCCCCACACCTCTGCCATTCCCAGGAACCAGGCACTGATATTTTCCTGTTGCTGTTCCCTGTGGGGATTCATCAGAATTAGGAGTTAAACACAACCCAAAGAGAATTGTAACGGCTTCTCGAGAGAAAACAAGTTTCTAAAATTGAAAAAGCAAAACGAGAAAATTGAATATTTTTGCATTGATTTTCTTGCCATGAATATTTATAAAACTTAATGATATTAAGAAAATACAGGACAGTACTGGGTGAGAGCTGTAGTGTGCACCCCCATCCCATGGCAAGGCACACACTGGACCTCAGCACCTGTGCCCTGACAGCAATGGAGCTGCAGCACTGATTCCAGGAGCTCAGAGCAGGGAATCACCCATCCAAAAACCAGAAAACCCCCAGAAAGACCCCCAAAACCACAAGGAATTTATTGCCCATTGTCACAAGCAATAAACACAGTGCCCAGACAGTCCAAGCCTTTTTTTTTCCCCTGCCCCATCACAGCACACTCTCATCTTAATTGACAAATAATCACACAAATTGCATTGTTACTCCATCCCTTCTATGCCTGCCCAGGAAACTGTGGCTGCCCCATCTCTGGAAGTGTCCAAGGCCAGGCTGGATGGGGCTTGGAGCACCCTGGGACAGTGGAAGGTGTCCCTGCCCACAGCAGGGGTTTGGAATGAGATGAGCTTTAAGGTCCCTTCCAATCCAAACCATTCCAGGATTCAGTGATTCACCCCTTACAGCACATGTGGCCTCATCTTCTGCCACCACCCACAGATACTTGTTTCCTCCTGCCAGGATCCAGTGGTTTCCACCCTGGTCTCGAGGGCATTTCCAGCCTTTCGGTGTAAGGGGTTCTCTGCTGCCCCTCTGGGGCATATCCAGGGGAAAAGGCCACCGTGGAGATGCAGGAATGTGCAGATGGCAAAGGGAAAACCATGGAGGAGTGCAAGGACAGAGATGTGTTGTCAAGGCAACAACAACTGCAGGATTGGGAACAGGAAGGAGGGAGGAACAGGATACCTGGGGGTCCAGTGGTGGACACAGGGGCACGAGGAGTCAAGGGCAAGGACAGGGAGAGAAACACTTTCCTCCACCCCTCTGCCCACCAGGACAGCTCCCAGCCCTGCTCCCAGTGAAGGAGGAGGATTCAGGGCCTCGCAGCACCCCCAGAGCCCCTCACCTGCATCCTGCCCAGTCCCACAGCCCAGCTCCCCAGAGCCCAGGGCCCAAGGGATGGAAGCTGCCACTCTCCCAAGGCCCAGCAATTGAGCAAATGCCACTGGTGGCTCAAAGGGGAACAGCTCTGGCTGCCCAGTGACACAGATCACCACAGTGCCATTCTCAGACCTTTCCACAGTTTGTTAGTTGAGCCAAACCAGCTCCCCATACTGTGGAGCAGAGTCTGGAGAGATCCCTATCCCACCCATCTCCAAACTCTACTGCTTACAGGAAAGGTCAAAACTGTCTTCAGGCCTCAGATGGGCATGGAAGTCCCCAGCTCAGAGAGGGGACAGCAGGCACAGCAACCTGTGAGTCCATGGTGGCCAGTGCAGCTACAGAGCTGCCAGTCTGACACAGCTCCAGCCTTGGATCCAAGTTCACCATGGCAGCAGTGAGAGTGCAGGTGTGATTGGGGCACAGGGAATCCTCCACACGTGTGCACCTACAGACCCTGCTGTGCCAACAGCTGCCACCATCCCCTCAGCCAGGACAGGGACAGGGGACAGTCAGGGAGTCACCACAAGGGACAGGCAGTCAGTGCAGAAGCAGTCAGGAGCTCTGTGCTGCTGTGCTTCCACCTGAGCCCCACACCCAGAGCCCCACACCCAAGCCCCACATGCAGAGCCCCACATCCAGAGCCCCACACTGTTCCCCACACCCTGTTCCCTCCTTCCCTCAGTTGTGGAAGGCCCCAGAGTAGCCCTGGTAGGGCAGCAGCTTTTGGCAGCACGGCGAGCCCTGCTTGAGCCCCTGCTCCCTGCTGAGCCTGTGCTCCCCACGCACCCATCCCAGCAGCAATCCCTGCCAGGCCCTGACAGCTCCCTAAAGCTGCTGCACTATTTTTACCCCACGGTTGCTATAGAGACACCAGAGCCGCTCCCCGTGATGATGCAGCTGCTTTTGGGTGATGCAGTCTCTTCCAGAAGCACTGCATCACCCACTGCATCACCCATTGTATCACCCACTGTTATCACCTGCTGCATCATCTCTCACTGCATCACCCACTGCATCAGCCACTGCATCATCACCCACAGCATCATCACCCACAGCATCATCACCCTCTTCAGGTCTCCCTGGACACCCCCTCTGGTCCCAGAGATCTGTGCCAGCCCCTCGTGCCCTCGGCAGTGCCCCAGGATGTGGTGTCACACAGACACCTGCTCCACCCCTCACTCCCTGTGCCTGGGTTGGGGTGAGCTGCTGCTTCCCCAGCCTGGTCAGGGCACTGCTGTGCTGGGCAATGTCTCACCACGGCCAGCTCACCTGTCCAGCCAAAGCAGGGACCAGAGGGGACAAGGAGCAGCAGCATGTGGCACTGCACGGCCACAGGAGGTGGCAGAGCTGTCACTAACATAGTGGATTTTAGCTGTTTGATCTCGGGCACACCCATTTTTCCAGCAGGACAAAGCAGGGTCCCAATTAAAGCTGGTACAAACCTGACCCAGGCTCCAGCTCTGCTCAGCTCTGAGGCAAAAACAAGGTGCTGTGAGCATGGTTGGACCATGGAACCCCTGGAGGTGCACGGCTGGGGCTGAACCCTGGTGGGCTGGGAGGGACCCCCTGTGCCCAGGGCAGCCCCACGGTGTCCCACAGGTCGAGGGGCCTGGGCTGTGCCCCAGGAGCAGCAGCAGCAGAGTCATGGGTTCCCCCCAGAATGCTGAGCCCCCCGTGTCTGTGCTCAGCCCCAGGAGTGTGGCTGTAACAGGGAACTGCGGCCGTGCAGGGGGGATGAGCTGGCAGAAATAACTCACACAGCCCTCAGCAGAGCACCCAAAATAGACCCTGCCACTGCTGGGTGCCTCTGGGGAGATGGACCTGGTTCAGCCCTGCACTGGCACCTCACCTGTGCCTGAGCCAGGAGCCCAAAGGTGCCAGGAGATCCAAGGATGGTACTTTGGGACAAGACCCTTCCCCAGGAGACAGACACAGCTCTGCTCAGACAGGGGCTGCAGCTCCTCCAGGGCTGAGGAGAGCATGGAGCCAACAGCCCCTCACCATCCTGTCCTTGCTCCCACAGTCTCAGCCCCTCAAAGCATGGCTGCAGCCCCTGGAATGCCCTGGGAACCACAGCTGCACCCCACAAAGACCAGACAGCCCCGTTACAGCCCCAGCAAGCAGCTCCCCCTTCTCCAGGCTGGGCCAGACTCTAACCAGAACCTCTGCAGGATCTAATAAAGGGGTGACAGCTCCCTGACTGCTCATCCAGGTGGGATAGTGCTGGGATAGCCCCACCAAGCATCTCTGCTGTTCTCCTCAGTGACACAGTTCTGTTACTTCTGCCCCTCTCTGTCCTGCCAGGAGAAAGAAACCCCCTGCCCCAGTGAGGATCCTGGGTACCAGCACCACCCATGCCACAGGGGATTGGTACCACCAGCAGCACTTCCAGGCACTGCCCAGCCCTCCACACCCTGCCAGGGCTGTTCCGTGTGGGCAGAGCACCCTGTGGTGGCACCCAGCCACCTCAAAGCCACCTCATCCCAGTTTTGTCCCAAACTGATCATGTCTGGACCCCATCCTGCTGCCCCCAAGGCTGCACAGGCACTGCTGAGAGGAAACCCTCAGCTCAGAGCCCTGCACAGAGCTGCAGCTTCTCCAGCAGCCATCCCTGCGGCCCCGTTGCCATGGCATCCTCAGGGATGGCAGAGACACCGGTGAGGAAGACAAGGAGGATGAAGATAGGTGGACACATTGGCTCTGCAAAGCCAGGGCACAGCTGGGGCAGATTTGAGGCCCTCTGGCAGCAGGCAGGGGCAATTCCTGCTCCCTTCCATGGAGGTTCCAGCTCCCAGGACTGGCATTATGGAGCTGGCATTGCCATGCTCCCCTCCCTGCTGGGGCATCTCCCACCCATGCACACCTGGAAGCTGCTGAATCTAGGCTAGTGCAGCAGGAAAGGGAACTCTTGTGTTTTAACATCTTCAAGGACAGTTCATTCCTGCTCTCCAGCCAAGCCCAGCCAGCCTGGGGCCCACCACAGGGGTGACAACTCACAGGAGCAGCAAGGGGGCCAGAGGAAGAAGGGGCACTTGCAGGTGGGGGTGTCAGCTACCCAACCTTCACTTCCAACATTCTCCTAATTGCAATCACATGGGACCAGGACTATCCCTCTTTCCCCACAACCACCTCCTCCCTCCTTGTCCCCACCCCATGCTGGGGTGCCCTGGGGGCAGAGCAGACCCCCCTCAGCTGGGGGGATGTCTTGGGTTCCTCTGGTCCTGGAGCAGCCCCCCCATTGCTGGGCAACCTGGGGTCCTCCTGCTACCATAGCTTGTCTTTTCTAAATTCGTGGGTCTCAGGAGTTTATTTTTAAGACCTTTATTTTGTTAAGGTGTATATGTTATCTTGCTTTTAGGAGTTAATGTGTTTATTTTTGACGAGTAAACTGGTGTGCCCATGCATCAGAAAATGGACACATTTTGAGGGGGTTTATGGCCAGTTTAGGCAGGTGCTGCAGAGTGTTACCAAACCAGGAGGAACCTGCCATAATGTTTGCCAAATGCTCCCTAACATGCTAAGACTGACTTGATTTCTCTGCTGGTTCTGATTCTCATTGTCATCATCATCTCTGAATGAAGAGCACTGCAATATTAGATTACATTTTATTAATCACAAGAGAACTTTCCCCAAATGTTAATGTGATACAGAGGGTGTGATGACAAACATCCTCACAGCTGTGGTGGTCTGCAGAAGTGCAGAAGTGCAGAACCAGGGGGGTTAGGGTGGTGGTCGGGGGCATCTGTGACCATTTCCCTCTTCCTCCGAGTTCCCCCTTTCTGCTGGGACTACTCCGAAAGAGACACCCAGGGAAGTGGAGGAAGCTGCTGGGAAGCAGGTTCTTGCCCAGATGTGAAATTTGGGGACAAAGGAGGGCCAGAGAGGGAGCATATCACCCGGGCACCGAGGGCAGCTGTGGCCGGGGAGCAGACACAGGGACCTCGGCTTCTCCTGCACGGCACAGAGCACTCCTGTGCCCCGGGTGTGCCCGCAGGCTCTGCCAGAATGTGCGCTCAAGCCGCGGAGTCATTAGCGTCAGAGGGGCCTTGGGGGGGCCGTAATTCCCCCTGCTCCAAGGAGGGACGGCTGCGGGCTCAGACGACTGCACGGACACAGACCCCTGCAGCCCCCAACCCCAGCACACACACACAGACCCCTGTGTCCTCCAGCACACACACACAGACCCCTGCTGCCCCCAGCACACGGACACACGGACACAGACCCCTGCTGCCCCCCAGCACACGGACACATGGACACAGACCCCTGCTGCCCCCCAGCACACGGACACACGGACACACGGACACAGACCCCTGCAGCCCCCAGCACACATAGACACAGACCTCTGCTGCCCCCCAGCACACGGACACCCCCGCCCGCCGCTCCCCGCACCCACCTGCGGGCGGACGCGAGGCCCCCCCGCGCCCCCCCCCCCCCCCCGCCAGCCACCA
>JANPWX010020015.1:0-11664 GCA_024734555.1 Trochalopteron elliotii
CATCCCAACCTTCATCCAAATCTCCATACCAACCTTTATCCCAACCTACATCCCAACATTCATCCCAAATTTCATCCCAACCTTCATCCCAACCTTCATCCTAAATTTCATCCCAACTTTTGTCCCAACCTTCATCCCAACCTTCCTCCCAATCTTTATCCCAACCTTCATCCCTTCCCTCATCCCAACCTGTCGCCTCTTGTCCCCTTGTCCCCTCTGTGGCCCCGGGTGCCTGTCACCCCCCCCGGCTGCCATTGATTTATTCCTGAGCTGGATTTATTCCAGGCAGCTGCAAATCTGCTGCTGTCAGGCACGGAACACTCAGCTCCAGCCTTTCCCTGGATTTTATTTTGTTTTTGTTTCCTTGCTGCAGAACAGGCCAGGCTGAAATCCAAGGTTTTAGACACTTCATTTTTTTTTTTTGGGAGCCTCAACTCTGGGTGGGCTCCGGGGCTCAAGGCTGGGAGAGGAAGGGGTTAAACCACAACGCAGCTTTTCCCTGGTGATGGATGAGAAATGGGTCCTTAATCCCTTTTTTTCCTAGGATTTAGGATCCATCTGCATCAAACCACCCTTTCCCAACCCGTGTGGAAAAACACATCCAAAATCAACAGGATATTGGATCCAGGGATGGGGGATGGAGTGACTCCTTCCACCACAGGATTATTTCCCTGAATTTTCCTTGTTTTCCCAACTATTCCTCATTTTTCCAACAGTTCCTGGATTTCCACATCCTCAACACGAGGCACCACAGGGCGGCTCCATCTGAATCCCATTCCCAGAGCATTGGAATCACGGAACAATTCGGGTTAAAAAGCAGCTTAAAAATCATCTCCCATCCCTCTCCTGATGGATTTTCCCCTCCCAGGGCAGGATTTACCCCCAAATCCTACAGCCAACATTTCCAGCAGCCTCTCATCCCATTTCCATTCCCATTCCTCTCCTTGTCCTTAACATTCCCATTTAACTCCTTGCCCAACCTGGATTTTAAGTCATCCCTGCAGGTTTTCCACAATTTTTCCCTGGATAATTCTTTTCCCTGGATATTTTTTTCCTCCCCTTGCTCTGCCCCTGATTAAAATGAACATTTCTCTCCCTTTCCCATTCCCATGCTCAAATCCAAGGGATTTTTGCCAGGCTGGAAGGGACATTGACATTTATGGGATGTTCATTTTCACCTCTGATGTTCCAAACTCCCTTGGATTATTATTATTATTATTATTATTATTATTATTATTATTATTATTATTATTATTATTATTATTATTTTAAATCCAAATAAAACTGCAATTCTGAAATCCCTTCCTTTGCTCTGGAATATCAAAGTGAGTTTCAAACATTCCAGGCAGGGCCTGGATCCCAATGTCATTTAAAGGTTGGCACCTGAGCTCTCCAGGATTTCTGGATTCCTGCTATTATTTACTGCCTGCAGGGGAAATGAAGCAAAAGAAGGAGGGAAAAGGAAATAAAAATAGGAATTTGTAGGATTTGGGGTTTTTTTTGGTGGGCAATTGGGTCCAACCAAGCCTCAAAATCCAGGTTGGGTTTGTCTGGAGCCAAGATTTTCCCAGACACCCTCCATGTTCCAGCTGGTTGGGGAATAAAGGAGATAATTCCCAAATCCAGATCATCTTCCCTTCACCTATAAAAATCCTCAGCAGCTTATGAGACCTGAGCCAACCTGAGCTGGATTTTTTTTTCTTTTTCTTTCTTCTTTTTTTTTTTTTTTTGAGAGCTGCTGCTTATTTTAAAAAAATGAAAGTCTTTAAATCCTTGTAATAATAGGGAAAAAGTCCTATTTATTTACCAGGAAGCAGCACCTGGAAATGCCCCTGCTCCATCTCCAAATATGGATTTGTGGCTGATGGTGACGGAAAAAGCCACCATCAATTTATGTCCCCTCACCAAAATTTGGGAGTTTGGGGGCATTTGGGGTGGCAGGAGCTCTGATGCCGCCGGTTTTCCTGGCAAATCTGGAATTTCCTTCCACCACGCCAGTTCTGGGAATTGTCACCTTTGTCCCCTGGGGATTTTTGGGGATGATCTGAAGTTTCCTGCCAGCCATGGCCTGGGGATGCTCCGGGTTCCTCTCCCTGGGGGGAGGTGGGGATTTATTGCTGCCACTGAGAGCCAAATGTGGGGTTTGGGGTCCCCAGACCACCCCAAAAAACAGGGTTATAGGGACCCCCCCCTCCTGGAATAATCCATCTCTGGGGCTCTGCAAAAGTCCCCAGATGTCACCTGCCCCAAAGTCCATGGGACCAGAGGACACAAAACTGAGGGACATTGTGGTGGGCATGGCACTGACCCCAAGGGGTTTGAATTTGGGGTCCCCAGCACACCCCAAAACAGGGATAAGAACCTCCCAAAACAGTCCATCCCTGAGGGTCTCAGCAGGTGTCACCAGATGTCACCTGCCCTGAGGACCAGCAGGGGACCGAAGGACATCGTGGTGGATGTGACACTGACCCCAAGGGGGTCACCAGATGTCACTTCCCACCT
Organism: Trochalopteron elliotii; assembly: GCA_024734555.1. NCBI lineage: Eukaryota > Metazoa > Chordata > Aves > Passeriformes > Leiothrichidae > Trochalopteron > Trochalopteron elliotii. The sequence continues at coordinate 2,503 of JANPWX010020015.1, forward strand.
CTGAGGGACAGGGACCATCCCCAGGCCATTCAGAGCCCACCTGGGACCACCCCAGCCAACATCATCTGTCCCTTTCAGGGACAGTGTCCACCTGTGAGGGGCTGGGATCGCCATCCAGAACCCCCTCTGAGGGACAGGGACTGTCCCCAGGCCACTCCAGAGCCCCCTGTGAGGGGCTGAGACCACCATCCATCACTTCCCAGGGCAGTGTCCACCTCTGAGGGGCTGGCACCATCCCCAGGCCACTTCAGAGCCCCTTTTGAGGGACTGGGACCACCCCAAGAACCCCCTGTGAGGTACAGGGACCATCCCCTGGCCACTCCAGAACCCCCTCTGAGGTACAGGAACCGTCCCCAGGCTACTCCAGAGTCCCCTGTGAGGGACAGGGACTGTCCCCTGGCCACTCCAGAGCCCTCTCTGAGGTACAGGGACTGTCCCCTGGCCACCCCAGAGTCCCCTCTGAGGGACAGGGACTGTCCCCTGGCCACCCCAGAGTCCCCTCTGAGGTACAAGGACTGTCCCCTGGCCACTCCAGAGCCTTCTCTGAGGTACAAGTACTGTCCCCAGGCCACTCCAGAGGCCCCTCTGAGGTACAGGGACTGTCCCCAGGCCACCCCAGAGCCATCTCTGAGGTACAAGGACCGTCCCCTGGCCACCCCAGAGCCCCCTCTGAGGTACAGAGACCATCCCCTGGCCACTCCAGAGCGCCCTGTGAGGGACAGGGACCACTGCCAGCCTCCTCCAGAGCCCACCTCACTCCTCTTCCCCTCCAGACCGCCCCACCCAGCCAGAATCACTCCTTACCCCCCCCCGCAGCAACCTCAGGAAATCGCCTCTTACCTGATCCCTCAGGCGCTCCTGCTGCCCGCGCAGCGCCAGGGCGTGCTGCGGGTATTTGCTCTTGAGGTGGTCCATGAAGGCGTCCCGCTTGCGCTCCATCTCCGTCTTCTGGAGGCCGGTGAGCGCCTCCAGGCTCTGGGCGGCGATCACGGTGTGCCGGCGCTCCGAGGTGTGCACCAGCCCCACGTTGGAGAAGCGCCGGGTGCCGTTGCCCAGGGTGCGGTACTCCCGCGGGTACTCGGCATCGTCCGCGGAGATCATGTGCGAGCTCGTCCTGTCGGGATCTGCGCGGGGGCAGCGGGAGAGCACAGCGGGGTCAGGGGAGGGTGGCCCTGATGTGGGGCGGAGTGTGGGGACGGTGCCCGGCCGTGGGGCAGAGCTGGGGGATGGTGCCCGGCCGTGGGGCAGAGATAGGGATTCGTCCTTTCGGGATCTGTGCAGGCACTGGGAGGGCACAGCGGGGTCAGGACACAGTCCCCCAGCCGTGGGGCAGAGCAGGGGGACAGTCCCTTGGCCGTGGGGCAGAGTGTGGGGATGGTGCCTGGCCATGGGGCAGAGGGAGGGGATGGTCCCCAGGCGTGGGGCAGAGTGTGGGGATGGTGCCTGGCCATGGGGCAGAGTGTGTGGGGATGGTCCCCGGCCGTGGGGCAGAGTGTGGGGACAATCCCCGGCCATGGGGTAGAGCAAAGGGACGGTGCCCGGCCATAGGACGGGGTGGGGACAGTCCCCAGCTGTGGGACAGAGGGGAGGGACATTCCCCTGCCGCGGGGCAGAGATAGAGAGTTGTCCTATCGGGATCTGTGCACTGGGAGGGCACAGCAGGGTCAGGGTGTGGTCCCTCAGCCATGGGGCAGAGCGTGGGGACAGTCCCTGGATGTGGGGCAGAGTGTGGGGACACGTCCCATGGGGATCTTCCCGGGCACTGGGAGAGCACAGCGGGGTCAAGGGAGGGTCCCCTGGCCATGGGGCAGAGGTTGAGGGCTGGGATTTGGGGCTGGGGGATTTCAGCAAGGAGCGATGGCAGAGCCTTGCTGGGAGTGGGATCATCCCTCAATGGGATGCACGGAGTGGGATCATCCCTCAGTGGGGTCAGACCTCAATGGGATGCATGGAATGTGATCATCTCTCAGTGGGGGTGCCAGGAGTGGGATCATCCCTCAGTGAGACCATCCCTGAATGGGATGCCCAGAGTGGGATCATCCCTCAGTGGGATGCCCAGAGTGGGATCATCCCTCAATGGGATGCCCAGAGTGGGATCATTCCTCGGTGGGATGCCCAGAGTGGGATCATTCCTCGGTGGGATGCTTGGAATGGGATCATTCCTCAATGGGATGCCCAGAGTGGGATCATCCCTGAATGGGATGCCCAGAGTGGGATCATCCCTCAATGGGGTCAGACCTCAATGGGATGCATGGAATGGGATCATCCCTCAGTGGGATGCTTGGAATGGGATCATCCCTCTATAGGATGCACGATCTGGGATCATCCCTCTATGGGATGCCTGGAGTAGGATCATCCCTCGATGGGGTCACCCCTCACTGGGGTGCCCAGGGAAGGGGGTGGGTACGGGGTTCATCCCCCCCCGCGGTGACAGCGCTGTCCCCTCTCCCGGACATGAGGCAGGAGGGGAGGGGACAGCGCGGATGGAGGGGCGGGGGCGGCGAGGGGAGGGGGTGATCCCACCAAACCCGCCATGATCGCAGCGAAAACGGGAACAAAAACAACGCTGAGTGACTGAAAACAGCACAGACGAGACACGGGGCTCCGGAGCACACAGGGGACACCACGGGGGACACCACGGGGACACCACGGGGGACACGGACACAGGACAGAGCGAAAAGAAAATTAAATCAGGCAGGGTAGGGGGGGGATGGTGGTGTGTGCGGGAGCTGTGCTGGTGGGGTGGGGGGGACAGGCCCCCCGTGTTCTGTCAGAGATCCCTGCTCGGTCCCCCAGAGACCCCAGTGGGGGACTCATTCCCCATCCTGCAGCCACTTCTCACGGGGGCCGGCCTCATCTGCCTCATCCCAGCCCCTTCCCGGGGCTCAGCACAGCCCAGGGAACCAAACCCGGGATGCCCGGGATGTTCTCCCTTATCTCAGCCCCTTCCTGGTGCCCGCGGGCACCAAAACAGGGATCGCGGGGATTTTCTGTCCCATCCCAAAACCTTCCCGGACTTAGACCAACCCGGGAGCACCAAATCCGGCACCACGGAGATGCTCTGTCTCATCCCAGCCCTTCCCGGGGCTTAGATCAGCCCGAGGCACCAAATCCGGGATCTTGGGGATACTCTGCCCCATCCCAAACGCCTCCTTGAGCTCAGCCCAAGCCGGGAGCACCAAATCCGGGATCCCCGGGATGTTCTGCCCTGTGCCAGCCCTTCCCGGGGCTTAGACCAGCCCGCGGCACCATACCCGGAATCTCCGGAATGCTCTGCCCTATTCCAGCCCCTTCCCGGTGCCCTCGGGCACCAAATCCGGCATGTCCGGGATGTTGTGCCCTATTCCAGCCCTTCCCGGGGCTTAGACCCGGATCCTCGGGATGCTCTGCCCCATCCCAGCCCTTCCCTGAGCTCAGCCCAGCCCGGGCAGGCAGGGGAGGGGACATGAGGACAGCCAGAGGGTCCCAGGCGCGGAGAGGTGACAGGAACTCGTCCTTTCGCTCATTCAGCACACGCTGGGATTTGACTTCCAGGGGAGAAGCTGGAAGAGGCGATGGATGCCTGGAGTTCCCCGAGCTCTGCCAGCGCCTGGCACCGCCTCGGTGGCCGCGGCCAGGGGACACTCCGCAGCCCCAGGGCAGCTCCAGGAGCCGCCGTGTCACCCCAAAAATCCACTTTGGAGGTTCTCACGCCATCGCAGCCGCTGTCACCCAGCCTTGGGCCGGTGCCAGCCTGGCCCCAGGCCACATTGTCACCGCCGCTGATGGATTTTTCAGCGCTCATCCCGCCCCTCCTGCTCCCCTTTTAACCTTGGTCCATAATTCATCTCCTGCTTTCCCCCCCCTTCCCCGAGCTCCCGTTAAAGAAATCACGGCGAGTTTTGGTTGGGTTTTTTTTTTTCCCTTTTCCCTCAATTATTTATCAGCCCTGTTTGATATCAAAGTGATATAAAACCTTATCAGTGAGGCCAGGGAGGTGATTCCTCCTCTCAAGGTCGCACGAGCAGCTCTGCCAGCAGCTCGGTGGGGACATCACAAACACCACGGGGACATCCCAAAGCCTTTCCCTCCTCCAAAAAAACCACCAGAGCAGCAACTGTCCCCACCCTGAGTGTGACCTTGGCCGGGTTGTCACCCCCTTCTCCCAGAAAATGGAGGTGGGATGTGGGGGAAGATGAAGATCCTGATTTTCCCTCTCTCTCTGCCAGGTCCCCGTGGCACCAAGGGGGTCATGGTGGCACCAGGGAGGTCACCAGGGTGGCATCAGGGATTTTTGGGGGGATTTATGGCAAATTTTGGGATTTTGGGATTGGGATTCCCAGGAATTTGGAGCCACCTTCGAGCTCCTCTTCCACTCCTGCATCCAGTACAAGGAGCCCAAGGTGGGAATAAGGGGAATTTTGGGAATTTTTGGGAAATTTGGGGGGATTTTTTGGGGGGGACTTTTTTTTTTTATTTTTTAGGAGAGGTCATGGTGACACCAAGGGGGTCACGGTGGCACCGAGGGGGTCATGGTGGCACTGAGGGGGTCACAATGGCACCAGGGAAAAGCTGAAAACCTCCTTCCCTGCCTCAGCTGCTCTCCCGTGACCCCAGAGCAGAAATTTGGGCAGGAACTGGATCCAAATTTCATCCTTGGAGCCCATTGGGAAAATCTCTGGATGTGGGGATCAGACCCTGGGCCACCTCTGGTGTGCTCCAAGCCCACCAAAACAATCCCTGAGTGCCACGGAACTCCCAAATTTCCCTCATGCCATTGGAATTGTGTGTCTGAGGACAGGGATGAAGCTGCAGAACTCCCGAATTTCCCTCATCCCATCGGAATTGTGTGTCTGGGGACAAGGATGAAGCTGCAAGACTCCCAGATTTCCCTCATCCCATCGGAATTGTGTGTCTGGGGACAGGGATGAAGCTGCAGGACTCCCAAATTTCCCTCATCCCATTGGAATTGTGTGTCTGGGGACAGGGATGAAGCTGCAGAACTCCCAAATTTCCCTCATCCCATCGGAATTGNNGGGGACAGGGATGAAGCTGCAGAACTCCCAAATTTCCCTCATCCCATCGGAATTGTGTGTCTGGGGACAGGGATGAAGCTGCAGAACTCCCAAATTTCCCTCATCCCATCGGAATTGTGTGTCAGGGGACAGGGATGAAGCTGCAGCTGCAGCAGAGCCGGGGCGGGCAGGCAGGAGCTGCAGCTCCTCTCCCTCCCGGAGAGCCAGAGCAAGCTGCAGGGATTTTTTTGGGGGGTTGAGAGAAGGGTTTGTTCTCCTCTACCACCTCCTGGTGCCTGTTCCAGCCCCGCTGCATCAGCCCCGGGGGCTCTGAAGCCGCATTTGCAGCTCCTCTCCCCGTCCCCTCCCGCTCGGTGATCAGCATGCAGCTCTCCCCGCTCTCTAATTACACGCTCCGGGAGCGGAACGCGCCAGCTCCGCTCAAAGGGATGATGTGAACAGGCTCAGGGAGGAGCTGGATCCCCTCAGCGGCTCTTCCACCCCCTCGGATGAGCCGCATCCTCTGCCGGGTCCATCCTCGGGACTCGTAGTCAGCGAGGATGAGGCGGCCCCGAGCCCAAAACATCACAAATTTTGTGATCTGTGAAGGTCTCCGAGGCGAGGGGAGGAAAAGCCACCACGGCCACCACCCCCGAGCTCCAGAGATGTCACCAGCAGCGGGCAGGGGTAGTCCCGAAGGTCCCCCCAAAAGCTGCAGTGTGGGGGAAAGGAACCTGAAAACCCTCACGGCCAGGAGGAAGGAACAGCTGTTCATCCTTCCCTCCTGGGCAGAATTCCACCTCAAAACCCTCATAAACTTGGGGTTTTTTTCTCTCCTCCAGCAGTTCAGGATCACAGCGGTACCACAAGAGATCCCTGGAAATTCTTTTCTCCCCCACACCTGGGGGATTCTTTTCCTCACACCTGGAATATTCGTTTCCTCCCACACCTGGGGGATTGTCCTCCTCACACCATAGAATTCTCTTCCTCACACCATAGAAGTCTCCTCCTCACACCTGGAGGATTCCCTTCCTCACACCTGGAAAATTCCCTTCCTCACACCTGGAATATTCTTTTCTTCACACCTGGAAAATTCCCTTTCTCACAGCTGGGGGATTCCCTTCCTCACAGCTGGAATATTCCTTTCCTCACCCCTGGAAGATTCCCTTCCTCACACCTGGGAGATCCTCCTCCTCACACCTGGAAGATTCTTTTCCTCACACCTGGAATATTGTTTTCCTCACACACCTGGGGGATTGTCCCCCTCACACCTTTCTCACAGATTCCCTTTCTCACACCTGGAGGATTCCCTTTCTCACATCTGGAATATTCTTTTCCTCACACCTGGGGGATTCTCTTCCTCACACCATGTATTTCTCCTCCTCAATCCTGGAAGATTCCTGTCCTCACACCCAGAAGATTCTCTTTCTCACCCATGGAAGATTCCCTTCCTCACACTTGGAGGGTTCAGTTTCTCACACCTGGAATATTCTTTTCCTCACACACCTGGGGGATTGTCCTCCTCACACCATAGAATTCTCCTCACACATGGAGGATTCTCTTCTTCACACCTGGAGCATTCCCTTTCTCACACCTGGAATATTTTCCTCCTCACCCCTGGAATATTCCCTTTCTCACGCTGCTCCCGGACGCTGTTTCCAAGTAGGTCACTGGGGTGACAGAACCACTGACCGGAGCCTGCCCAGCCCAGCCCACTGGGACATCCCTCGGGGCCATGTCCCCACCCTGGGGACCGTCCCCACCCCGGGGACCGTCCCGTCTCTTACCCGCGGGCGCGGCGCGGCTCCCCCGGCGGCCGGGCAGCGGCTCCGGCGGGACGGCAGGAGCAGCTCTCCGCTCCCCGGGGGGGGCTGCGGGCGGCTCCTTGGCCGGCCGAAGGGCTCCCACCACGGCCAGGATGCCGCGGTAGATCCTGGCCAGCCCTTCTCCGAGCAGAGGGAGGTTGAGGGAACGCGGTTCTCTTTGCCGATTCATCCACCCATCGTCCCCACCTGCCAGCGGAGGTTTTGTCACCCGGGGCCGGAGCCCCGAGCTGCTAGCAGGGCACAGCCATGGTGTCCTTCTTCGCGGGAAAACGGAGATGTGAGAGGCGCCGGGTTAGGTGATAATCTTCAGGAATCGCGTTGGAGGGAGTTCCTGAGAGAAAGGCCCCGCAAAAACCTCCCCGCTGCTGCGGGATCCGGCTGGGATCCCTCCCCCTGGTTTTTACCAGCGGTTCGGCGGGTTTTTCTCATCTACAGGAATCTCTCTCAAACACAGTTTATTACTGCAGTCCCATAAATCTTCGTGAGGCGGCAGCGAAAGGAAAAAAAAAAAAAAAGCTCGCGCGGGTCGCGGGGAAAAAGAGCCGGCAAAAAAAAAAAAAAAAAAATTAAAAAAAAGTCAGCGAGGCGTGAAAAATCGGCCGAGAAAGCTCCGGCACGAAAAGGGACGAAGGGAGGGGAGGAGGGGAGTGCGTTTGGGGGCCGGCAGGGTGGAAACCCCTGGGAGGGATGCGGATCCCCCGCGCCCGGCCATTAGCGCAGCCGGAAGAGCGGGATGCTCCCGCTTCCTCCCGGAGGCTGCACTGCCGCACTGCCCCGGCACCCAGCGAGCCCTGCCCGGCACCGGGAGCCCTGCCCGGAGCTAACCCCTTCCCTGCCGAGCTGCCGACTGTGGGAGGGAAAGGTGGGGAGAAGTGAGGGGGGAGCTCCTGAGCAGTTTAACTCGTGTGGTGCTGCAGAGCCGGCGCGGGAAATGAGAGTCTTACACGAGTCAGGCCTGCGGGAGGGAAATTTGGGGAATTCTGGAGTGGTTTGGTGGTGGTAAAATCAGGCAGAGCCAATCCCTCACACGGGCAGGGAGATTCTGCAGCGCCGGGTGGCTCGGAGTCACCATCCAGGCCATTGCTGTCCCTGTACCTGGCTCATGTCCACTCGTTTTGGGGTGGTCAAGCACTCAAAAAAGAGCTGGGACCTGCTCAGGTGCCCAAGTTCTCCAAGCAAAACCGCGCTCAGGAGCAGGGACAAGGCAGGTGACACCGGGGGACACCAGTGCCCCCAACTCCTGCCACCACCAGCTCCGACCCTGGCCGGGTCTGGTCACTTAAAGAGAATTCCCAGATAATTCCCAGCCCTGTTTTGGGTGTGGGAATACCGGGAGCAGATCCAGGGTCTGCCCCAGGGCGGGAATGTGGAAATGAGGGGACTGCAGGGTGTCCTTGTCCCTCTCATAGCGACAGAGCAGCGAAAGCTGGCAGCGACCGGAGTGAAAATTCCTCACCCTCCCTTTGCTCCCGGGCTCGTGGAGCGGCCACCAAATTCCCTGGGAAAAGCCAGGTGACAGTGAGGCACAAACCCCCTCCAGGATATCCCCTGGGAAAAGCCAGGTGAGGCCAGGGCCACCCGCAGGGGACAATGAGGGACAAAACCCCTCCAGGATCCCCGCTGTGATGCGGGAATCGCTCTCCCGCCTCATTCCCCCATTCCCAAGGATCCCTGCCGGGGCTCCCCGCCGCGCCTTTCACTCCCAAATTTCGGCGAAACCGCGGAAAATCAAACATTGTTCCATCGGGAACTTCCCCGCAGAGCCAGGATCCCACTTGGCTTGGGGCAGGGGCACCGTGCCCGCTCTCGCTGGCAGTCCGGATCCTCCGGGTGACAAATCCTGGGATCCTGCCCGTTCCCAGCCCTGGACGCCGCCTTCTCCCCGCCCTCATCCCGCTAATTCCCGCTCTGGAGCAGCGCCGGGACACGGAGCTCAGCCCCAAAACCGCTCCCGGGGCTCAGCTGGCGTTTCCCCCCGCGGCACTGCCCCTGCCAGGCGGCTCCTTCTCTTTGGAAGTGCTGAAACCACCGGATAAATCCTTCATGTCACTTGTCAGAACCCAAAATCTGAGAGGGGAGATAATCCCATCTGGCCGGCCCTGGAAAAAGCAGCCGCCACTTCTTTCCCACCTCGCCGGGTGTGATCGCGCCCACACGCCGCACATGGAGACGGGAGACGAGTTCAACCTCCCCAAAAATCCCGGGAATCCGGTGCCAAGGGAAGGGCCGGGCACACCTGGATGCTCGCTTGGAGACATGAGGGAAGGAGGAAGCCAGGGGAAAAAAAAAAAAAATGAGGGGCAGAGGGTTGGGAAGGACAAATTCCAGCTGGGAATTTGGCC
>JANPWX010020018.1:0-12967 GCA_024734555.1 Trochalopteron elliotii
GCATCACCTGGAATCAGCCATAGACACGGCCCTGCTCAGAATTCCCACTTTTCCAAGGGTTTTTCCAAAGGGTTTGGACAAGAGCTTTACTCCAGCTGCATGAGGAAGAACATCTGGGAAGGAGGAGAGTGGAGGGAGAGCATTCCCAAAATTCTGAATGGAAAAAACCATCCCAGCTAAAGGAAAATCCCAATTTTTTTTTTTTTTCAGTTTTACAAGCAGGAACTCAGGGAAAAAAATTCCCTACGGATCAAGTCTGGCGTTGGAATTAAAGCTCAGCTTTCTTAAAACTTCTCCTGCTTCCAACTTAAGCTCAGCTCTTCCATCCCTGTTTTTAGGGAATTCCATGGAATTGAGATCTGGGAATGTTGATTCCGTTGTCTTCCAAAGCTGAGCAGCTCAGGATTCCATTTCATGGAGCAAAAAACCCGCCTTGACTCATCCCAAAAAAATAAAAATAAAAATACAAAAAGCAAGAATGGGAATTATTCTCCCAAAATTCCCTGCAGGAAAAACGGGATCCAACAATTCCCACCTGGAATATTCCCACTGGAACATTTCCCCTCTCCTGCTTTTCCTTGGAAAAAAAAACCCAAAAAAACCCACAAAACCTGGAAGCACAAAATGGCTGCACACTGTTACCTTGGAATTTCAGTTATTCCTGGAATAAAAACTGAGGAAAAACTTGGAATTTTGGGGGGAAGTTTGAGGAAAATCCACTTGAAATAAAAACCAAGAAAAGCTTGGAATTTCAGGGGAGTTTGAGGAAAATCCACCTGAAAATCCACCTTGTTTTCCAGAGAATTCCTTGGAATTTTTACCCCCCACCCCTGCACTTTGCATGTTCTTTTCCTGTAGGAAATTTGCTTTTTTTTTTCTTCAATTCCCAAAGAAATATTCAAACTTGTCCTTGATTTAGAGAATTCTTAAATTCCTGGAAATAAAAAAGGATTGGAATAAGGAGCACGTGGAATTTCTTTCAAATTTCCAAGAGTTTTATTAAAATAAAAATTCCTGAAGAAACTTCCAGTGGTATTCTCTCGTTAATATATTAATATATTTATTCATTAATAATTATTAGTTTTTGTAATTAATCTGTTATTTAATAAAGAATAAAATCTGGGAAAAACGGGAGGAAAAAAACCTGGGGAGTTTTGTTTTCTTGGAGTCACCTGGATAAGGAAAAAAATCCCTTGAGAAAATGAAAATATTTATGGAAAAATGACAAAAATCCCTTGGAAAAATGACAGAATTCCTGAAAAAAAAGAAAACATTCCTGGGAAAATGACAAATTCCTGAGAAAAATGACAAAAAATCCGATTTATTTATAACTTTGGGCTTCAAATTTTTCTTCATTCCTAAAAATATCACGGATCAGCTTTTTCTTAATTTAAAGAATTCCCAAATTCCTGAAAATAAGAGTTTGGAATAAGGAGCACGTGAAATTTCTTCTGAATTCCCAGAGTTTTATTAAAATAAAAATTCTTAAACAAATTTCCAGTGATAGTCTCTCGTTAATATATTAATAAATTATTAATTATTGTAATTAATCTGTCATTTATTAAAGAATAAAATTTGGGAAAAACAGGAGGAAAAAAAAACTGAGGGGTTTTGTTTTCCTGGAGTCACCTGGATAAGGAAAAAATTCCTTGGAAAAATGAAAATATTTCCTGGAAAAATTACAAAATTCCTGGGAATAATGAAAATATTTATGGAAAACCGACACAATTCCTGGGAAAAATGAAAAAATCCCATTTATTTATAACTTTGGGCTTCCAATTTTTCTTCATTCCCAAAAATATCAAGGATCTTCTTTTCCTTCATTTAGAAAATTTGGAAAACTTGGGAAAAACAGCAAGAAAAAGTTTGAGGAATTTTGTTTCCCCAGAAATCACCTGAATAAGGAAAAAAAATCCCAGAAAAAATGAAAGAAAAAAAAAAAAGGGGATAAAAAATATTAAAAAAAGAGATTTTTTGGGGATGATTCTTCAATTATTTATTATTTTCAAAGTTCCATTGGGAATATCCCAAATTTCCATCGGGAATATCCCAAAAATTCAATTTTCCAAAGGGAAATTCCAGCTCAGGGCTTGGAGGTTTTTAATTCCAGCTTTTTCTGTTGGTTTTTCTTGGAATTTCCTAAAAAAAATCTGGGAAAAATCCACTTTTTTTTTCCTTGGAATTCCATTAAAAAATCTTGGAAAATCAGGAAATTTGGGAAAAATCCTGAATTGGGAAAAGCAGGAAAAGGATCAGTGGGAGAAATAATTCCCAGAATTTTTAGGAGTTTTTGGGATGAATTTCCAAGAAATCCCATCAAAAATTGGATTTTTTTTCTCTTCTTTTTTCTGGGAATTTTCCAGTGGAAAAAAAAAATCCCATTTGGAGCAGGAAAAGGAAATTTTTTTAAAATTATTTGTGGGAAAAATGGATAAAATTTTTTAAAAAATCCCTTTTCCATGAGCAAAAATTCCCAAATTTTGGGGATGAAAATTCCCTTCCAGTGTTTTTTTGGGATCGAGAAAATCTCGGCTGGGGCAAGGAAAAGGAGCAGGAAAAGGAGATTTTTTTTTTTTTTACTCCAGGAATTATTTGTGGGAAAAAATCCCCCCAAAAAAACCCAAAAAATCCCTTTTTTTATGTGGAATAAAAATACAAATATTCCCCAAAGTTGGAGATGAAAATTCCAGCCTTTTCCAGTGTTTTTTTGGGATCAAGAAAACCTCAGCTGGGGAGGAGAAAAAGGAGCAGGAAAAGGAGATTTTTTATTTTTCCCAGGAATTATTTGTGGGGAAAAGGGGATAAAATTCCCAAAAAAAACCCCCAAAAAATCCCTTTTCTATGGGGAATAAAAATATAAAAATTCCCCAAAGTTGGAGATGAAAATTCCAGCCCTTCCAGTGTTTTTTTGGGATCAAGAAAACCTCGGCTGGGGGGGAGGAAAAGGAGCAGGAAAAGGAGATTTTTTATTTTTCCCAAGAATTATTTGTGGGGAAAAGGGGATAAAATTCCTGGAAAAAAAACCCCAAAAATCCCTTTTCCATGTAAAAAAATCCCTGAAGTTGGAGGTGAAAATTCCAGCCCTTCCAGTGTTTTTTTGGGATTAAGAAAACCTCAGCTGGGGAGGAGGAATTCTTCCCTTTCAAGGCAACAAGGGGATAAAATTCCCAGTTTTTTAATGGGATTTGATCCAGAAAATTGGGGGAAAAAAGAGGAATTTTCCCACTGGATCAGGAGGAACTGGAGGAATTTTCCTTGGGATGGAGCCGGATCCTCTGGATGTGTTCGTAGCACGACTGGGGAGGGAAGAAAGAAAAAAGAAAAAAAAATATTAGGGACAAAAAATTTGGCAATTCTAAGATCTGACCCCAAAGAGAATTCCAACAAAATTCCCAAATTAAGGANCGGCGGAATGGGACATTTCTGAGATCTCCAAATGGAATGGGGCATTCTTGGGATCTCCATTGTGGAATGAGACATTCCCAAGACCTCTGATATGAGATGGGACATTCCTGGTGTCTCCAGTAGGGGATGGAACATTCCGGAAGAGGATCTCCAGCTTCTCACCGGGACCCACCGTGGTGCTGGAAGGGGAGGAAACAGACACGGGGATCCAGAAATGTGGGATTGGAAGGGAAAAAAATAAACTAGGGATGAAAGGATTTGTGGGATGGGACGTTCTTGGGATCTCCAAGGTGGAACAGAACATTCCTGATGGCTCCAATATGGGACATTCCTGGAGATCCTCTTCTGGAGGATTTCCAGTTTCTCCCTGGGATCCACCATGGTGCTGGTGGGGGTCAAAGAGCCACGGGAAAGGTGAGTCCAGAAAAGTGGGATTTCAAGAGAAAAAATTGGGGATGGAAGGATTTATGGGATGGGAAATTCCTGGTAGCTCCAATATGGAATGGGACATTCCTGGTGTCTCCAGTATGGAATATTGGGACATTCCTGCAGATCCTCTTCCTTAAATAACGAATGGGATGGCCCAGGAATGATTTTTAAACAGCTACAAATTCCTGACATTTCCCAAAAAAATTTCTGGGATTTCAGCGGGAATTCTGAGACCCGGAATGGTTTTTAAACATTCAAATTTCTGGCATTTCCCAAAAAAAATCCCGGGATTTCAGTGGGAATTCTGAAACCCGGAATGGTTTTTAAACATTCAAATTTCTGGCATTTCCCAAAAAATTCCTGGGATTTCAGTGGGAATTTCGAGACCTGGAATGGTTTTTAAACATTAAAATTCCTGGATTTCCCCCCCACCAGAAAAATCCCAGGATTTCAGTGAGAATTCTGAGACCCAGAATGGTTTTTAAATATTCAGTTTCCTGACATTTCCCAAAAAAATCCCAGGATTTCAGTGAGAATTTCGAGACCTGGAATGGTTTTTAAACATTCAAATTCCTGGATTTTCCCCAAAAAAGCCTCCAGGATTTCAGTGGGAATTCTGAGACTGGGAATGGTTTTTAAATGTTCAGATTTCTGGATTTTTCCCCAAAAAAACCCCAGGATTTCAGTGGGAATTCCGAGACTCACATGAGCTTCTGCAGACACTCGGTGGCTGACAGGAAACATTTATCCATGATCAGGGAGCGCCTCTGGAAAACACACACGGAGACCTTTGGAATACCACGAGAATTCCAGAGACATCCCAAAAAATCNAATCCCAATCCCATCTCCATGTCCCATTCCCATCCCCATGTCCCATTCCCAATCCCATCTCCATGTCCCATTCCCAATCCCATTCCCATTTCCCAATCCAATTCCCAATCCCAATCCTATCTCCATGTCCCATTCCCAATCCTATCTCCATGTCCCATTCCCATTTCCCAATCCAATTCCCAATCCCAATCCCATCTCCATGTCCCAATCCCATCCCCATGTCCCATTCCCAATCCCATTCCCATTCCTGTTTTTTCCTCACCTGGTTGGAGCTCAGGGTGAGATCTTTGAGAGGCCACAGGTCCCTGGGAAAAAGGGAAAAGTGGGATTTAGGATGGATTCCAGATGGAATTTTCCATTCCTTTTCCAAACCATTTCCAAATCCTGGATGATTTGAAGCCAAGAATTTGGGAATTTTCCGTTCCTTTTCCAAGTCATTCCTAAATCCTGGACGATTTGGAGCCAAGAATTTGGGAATTTTCCATTCCTTTTCCAAGCCAATTCCTAAATCCTAGATAATTTGGAGCTGAGAATTTGTGAATTTTCAAATTTTTTTTTCCAAACCCAAGAATTGGGGAATTTTCCATTCCTTTTCCAAGCCATTCCTAAATCCTGGATGATTTGGAGCCAAGAATTTGGGAATTTTCAATTATTTTTCCAGACTATTTCCAAATCCTGGACAATTTGGAGCCAAGAATGTGGAGCCAAGAATTTGGAAATTTTCCATTTTTAAATCCTGGATGATTTGGACCCAAGAGTTGGGGAATTTTTCATTCCTTTTCCAAAACCAAGAATTGGGGAATTTTCCATTCCTTTTCCAAGCCACTCCTAAATCCTGGACAGTTTGGAGCCAAGAAATTTGGGAATTTTCCATTGCTTTTCCAAACCATTTCCAAATCCTTGACCATTTGGAGCTGTAAATTTGGGGAATTTTCCATTCCTTTTCCAAACCATTCCCTAAAACCTGGACCGTTCAGAACCAAGAAATTCGGGAATTTTCCACACTGGAGCAACTCCAGTAAAAAAAAAAAAACAACAAAAGAACAAAAACCCAGGAAAAAACCAACTATAAACCCGCCAACGCCTCAAACCTCTCCAAGATTTTTTCCCCCTGGGATGGAAAGATGGAGAAAATTCCCTCTTACTCCTGGACCTGGAGGAATTCCAGGAGCTGGAAGTCTGGGAGGAGGCTGAGCTGGGTGATTCCCTGGCAGTAGAGGCTGTCCCCGTGCTGGTGCTGGAGCATGTAGAGCATGGAGAGCTCAGGGTAGAACCAGGGCAGGATCAGGGGCAGCACCAGCCTGGAGCCCTGCTGGAGGCTGGAAAAAAGGGGAAAATGAACCAAAAACCTGGGATTTTTTCCATGGAAATTCGTTCAATTCAATTCCGTGGAATTTCCATTCCATTTCATGGAATCTCCATGGAAATTCCCTCCGTTCGTGCGGAGGTTGCCAAATCCACGCGGAGTTCCCCAGGTGTTCTCCTGGTTTTTGTTCTCTGCTGAGAGGGGCAGGGTTGGGTTGTGGTGGGTGGCCAAAGGTTGGTCCAAGAGGATCTGGAGATCCAGGAGATCTCCAGGGAATTCATTGGGAAAAATCTGGAACTCCAGAAGATCTCCAGAGTCTCTGGAAAAACCTGGAGGTCCAGTGAATTCCCTGGAGATCTCCTGGAGCTCCAGATTTTTCCTGGGACTCCAAAGATCTCCTGGTCCTCCAAATTGTTTTTTTCCCCTCAGACTCTAAAGATCTCCTGGAGCTCCAGGATTTTCCCAGTGACTCCGGAGATCTCCTGGAGCTCCAGGTTTTTTCTGGGACTGTGGAGATCTCCTGGAGCTCCAGGTTCTTCCCAATGAATTCCCTGGAGATCTCCTGGAGCTCCAGGTTCTTCCCAGGGACTTCCCGGGGTTTGTGGCTTAAGGACATAAACAGAAAGCCTGGGCACTAAGCCTGGCTCAAACACAGGGCAAACAAAAATCTGGGCACTAAGTCTGGCTCAAGCACACAAACACAAAAGTCTGGGCACTAAGCCTGGCTCAAGGACGAGCTCAGCACTCCCAGGATTCCCCAGGGTTGAACTGACCGACCTGAGCTCCGAGTCCTGGGGGGACCCGCGGGGCCTCTGGTCCTGTGCCAGCCTCAGCAGGGCCCTGGGATGGATAAAACCGGGATTAGATAAAACCAGGATTAGCTAAAACCAGCCTCAGCAGGGCCCTGGGATGAATAAAACCAGGATCAGCTNTCCCAAAGAACTCCCATAAATTCCCAAGAATTCCCAAGAATTCCCAAGAATTCCCAAAAACTCCCCAAAAACTCCCCAAAAACTCCCAAAGAACTCCTGAAGAACTCCCCCAAATTCTCCCAAACTCCCAAAAACTCCCAAAAACTTCCCAAGAACTCCCAAAGAACTCCCATAAATTCCCAAGAATTCCCAAAAAACTCCCCGAAAACTCCCAATAATTCCACAGAATTCCCAAGAACTCCTAAGAACTTCCCAAAAACTCCCAAAAATCCCCCAAAAAACTTCCCGAAACCTCCCCAGCACAAAGGACCCCACATCATCCCCCCCCCCCTAACCCCCCGCCCCCAATCTCCCTCCCATCCCCCCCCCGTGACCAATCCCAGGTTCAGGGTAGGATTTACCGGGAAAATTCCCAAATTTTCCGGGCATAGAACTTGACCTCGGCCTGGGCCATCCCCAGCAGGTGCCGGTTGGCGCCGGTGCCGCCGTAGGAGGCCTGGAATGCCGTGACCAGGGCCTGCAGCAGCTTCCCCAGGGGGTGCAGGGGGGACTCCAAGGCCTGGAAAATCCCAAATATCCCTTGGAATTCACGGCTGGAATTTGGGGAATCCCAAATTTCCCCTGGGATTCAGGGAAACCCAAAAGAAATCCCGAATTTCTCCTGGAATTTGGAAATTCTGAACTTCTCCCGAAATTAGGGGCCAGGATTTGCGAATATTCCAAATCCCAAAAGAAATCCCAAGTTTTCACTGGAATTCACGGCAGGAATTTGGGAAATCCCAAATTCCTCCTGAAATTTGGGAAAGCCCAAAAGGGATCCTGAACTTCTCCTGGAATTTGGGATATCCCAAATTTCTCCTGGAGTTCACAGCTGGAATTTGGGGAAACCCAAAAGGAATCCCTGGAATTAACAGCTGGAATTTGGGAAATCCCAAAAGAAATCCCAGATTTTTCCTGGAATTAGCGGCCAGAATTTGGGAAAATCCAAAATATCCCCTGAGAATGGGGAAATCCCAAAAGGGATCCCAAATTTCTACTGGGATTGTGGAAATCACGAATTTCTCCTGCAATTAACAGCTGGAATTTGGGAAAATTCCAAATTCCAAAAAGGATCCCGAATTTCTCTGGAATTAGCGGCTGGAATTTGGGAAATCCCAAATTTCTCCTGGAATTTGGGGAAACCCAAAAATTATCCCAAATTTCTGGAATTTGCAGCTGGAATTTGGGAAAGCCCAAAAGGAACAATTATTATCATTATTATTATTAAGTTCTCAATTATCAAATTCTTTATCATAGAAATTAAAAAAAAAAAAAAAACCCCAATTTATTATATAAATTATGCAATAATTTAAATTAAATAATTATTATAAATTACTGTAAATTCCCAAAATACAAAAATATCTTTGTATTATAAAAATACAGATACTATTTATTATATAAAATGCATATATTTATTTTTCTAATAAATAATATTACACATAAATATATATATCCATTTATTATATATAAAAAGATAAAAATAAGTTTATAATAAATATAAAAATATAAAAATATAACAATCAATTTTCCCTATAAATCCTGCAATTAAATGATTTTTAATTAACCCTTTACCTTCTGCAGGTACGTGAGCAGCTCCTGCGGCTCCTGAAGCTGCTCCGGGTTTCTCCAGGAAAACTCCTCCGAGCCCCTGGAAAACCAAATTCCCAAAAATTCCATTTTTCATGGAGGCAGATTCCCAGGAGTTCCCCAAAAAATTGATTTTTATGGGTGTGGATTCCCAAAAATTCCCAAAAATTCCTTTTTTATGGAGGTGGATTTCCAAAATTCAAAAAAAATCCTTTTTTATGGATTTGGATTCCCAGGAATTCCCCAAAAATTTGGTTTTTATGGATTTGGATCCAACCCAGGTGGGAAATTCCTCCTCCTTTTTGTGGAGTTTTGGGGAATTTGGGGAAATTCTTGGAATTTTATTCCTGGGTGGAAACGAACCAGGGGCTGCAGGGCCTTGGGCAGAGAAGAATTCCTGGATTTCCTCAGGAAATTCCCAGGATTTCCTCAGGAATTCTTGGGATTTTCTCATTGACAGAAAACAAATACCCAAAATTTCCTTAGGAATTCCCAAAATTCCCTCAAGAATTCTCAAAATATCCTCAGAAATTCCCAAAATCCCCTCAGAAATTCCCAGGATCTCCTCAAGAATTCCCAAAAATCCCTCAAGAATTCCAGGATTTCTTCAGTAATTCCCCAGATTTTCTCACTGACAGAACACAAATTCCTGGGATTTCCCTCAAGAATTCCCACAATCCCCTCAGAAATTCCCAGATTTCCTCAAGAATTCCCAAAATTCCCACTTTACCTCTGAACGTGGACAAATTCCAGGAATTCTCAAAATTCCTTCAGGAATTCCCATTATTCCCAATATTCCCTCAGGAATTCCCTCAGAAATTCCAAGAATTCTCGAAATTCCCAGATTTTCTCAAGAATTCCCAAAATTCCCCCAGAAATTCCCAAAATGCCCTCGGAAATTCCTGGATTTCCTCAAGAATTCCCAAAATTCCCTCAGAAATTCCCAGAATTCCTTCAGGAATTCCTAGGATTCCCAAAACTCCCTCAAGAACTCCCAAAATCCCCTCAGGAATTCATAAAATCTCCCCAGGAATTCCCAAAATTTCTTCAAGAATTCCCAAAATCCCCTCAGAAATTCCACGTGTTCCTCAAGAATTCCCAGGATTCCCTCAAGAATCCCCAAAATCCCCTCAGGAATTCCACAATTTCCTCAGGAGTTCCCAAAATCCCCTCAAGAATTCCCAGGATTTCTCCACTCACAGAACACAAATTCCCAGGATTTCCTCAGGAATTCCCAGGATTTCCTCAAGAATTCCCAAAATCGCCTCAGGAATTCATAAAATTCCCTCAAGAATTCCCAAAATTTCCTTAGAAATTCCCAGAGTTCCCCTCATACTTCTGACAGAACCTGGGACCTCCTCAGGAATTCCCAAAATCCCCTCAAGAATTCCCAAAATTCCCTCAGAAATTCACAGATTTTCTCAAGAATTCCCCAAATTCCCTCAAGAATTCCCAAAATCCCCTCAGGAATTCATAAAATCTCCTCAGGAATTGCCAAAATTCCCTCAGTACCTGTGAGAAAAGGGGAATTCCTGGGATCTCCTCAAGAACTCCCAAAATTCCCTCAGGAATTCCCTCAAGAATTCCCAAAAATTCCCAAAATCCCCTCAGAAATTGCCATGATTTCCCTCAAGAATTCCCAGAATTCCCTCAGGAATTTCCCTGAAGAATTCCCAAAATCCCCTCAGGAATTCTGAGAATTCCTTCAGGAATTCCCATTATTCCCAAAACCCCCTCAAGAATTCTCAAATTCCCCTCAAAAATTCCCAGAATTCCCTCAGGAAGTCCCAAAATCCCCTCAGGAATTCCCAGAATTCCCAAAATTCCCATTTTACCTCTGGCAGAGGAATTCCCGTGTCCCTTTCCCGCTGTGCTGGTGGAATCCCAGGAACGATTCCTCCGTCTCCTCGCGGCAGCCGGAGCTCAGGAATTCCTGGAATGGCTGGAAAATTCCCGCCCACCTTTTCTCCACCGGGAGCTCCTGCAGCCCCAGCTGGCTGGGAAAATAAACAACAAAAATTGGGATTTTTCCAGCTTTTTTCCCGAATTTTTAGGAATTTTTTTCCATCTTTTTTTTTCTTTTTTGTTTGCTCTTTTTTTTTTTTGTCTTTTTTCACGATTCTTTGGGGATTTTTTTTGTCTTTTTTTTCTTTTTCCCAAATTTTTTTGGATTTTTTTCCATCTTTTTTCTGATTTGGGGGGGATTTTTCCATCTTTTTTCAAAAATGTTTGGGATTTCTCCATCTTTTTTTCCTGATGTTTTGGGGATTTCCTCTTTTAAATCTAAGATTTATTTGGGATTTTTCCCATCTTTTTTCCCGAATTTTTGGGGGGATTTTCCCTTCAAATCTGGGATTTATTTGGGATTTTTTCCTGAATTTTGGGGGGATTTTGCCCTTTAAATGTGGGACTTGATAAGGCTGGGAGAGTTTGGAATGTTTTGCTTGGAAAATAAAAAATTCCAGGAGTTGAAGGAGGTGCAGGAGAGCTGGAAAAGGATTTGGGATTTGGGATGGAGGGAGAGGAAAACAGGGAATGTGTTCCCGTTGGAAAAATGGGATTTTGGGGATGGAATCCGTGGAAGAATCCAAGGAAAAGTCCAAAATTCCCAGAATTTCCCAGGATCTCCCAGAATTCCCAAAAATCTCCTAGAATCCTCAGAATTCCCAGAATTCCCAAAGATCCATTCCCCAGGATCCTCCAAAATTCCCAAAAATCCCCCAGAATACCCCAAAATTCCCAGAATTTCCCAGGATCTCCCAGAATTCCCAAAGATCTCCCAGAATTTCCCAGAACCTGCCAGAATTCCCAAAGATCTCCCAGAATTCCCCAGGATCCCTCAGAATTCCCAGAATCCCTCAGAATTCCCAAAAATTCCCCCAAAATCTCCCAGAATTCCCAAGGATATATTCCCAAAGATCTCCCAGAATCCCCCAGAATTCCCCAAAATCCCCCAGAATTTCCCAAAGATCTCCCAGAATTCCCAAGGATTTATTCCCTAAGATCCCCCAGAACTCGCCAGAATTCCCAGAATTCCCAGAATCTCCCCAGAATTCCCAAAGATTCCCCAGCATTCCCGGATTTCCGCACTCACATCTCGTGCCCGTTCCCGTTTCTCTGGGCTCCCTCCAGGCCGGAGCCGTTGGCCAAGGAAAGTTTTCCCTGAGGACAAAAATCTGGGATCAGGAAATTCCAGGAGGAGAAGGAAGAAATTCCAGAGATATAAATCCATCAGAAATTCCAGGAGGAGAAGGAAATTTCAGGAGGAAAAGGAGGAAATTCCAGGATGCTGAATCCGTTGGAAATTCCAGGGACGTGGATCCATTGGAAATTCCAGGAGAAGGAGGACATTCCAGAAGGAGGAATGCCAGGATGACAAATCCATCAGAAATTCCAGGAGGAGAAGGAGGAAATTCCAGGAGGAGAAATTCCAGGAGCAGGATGAAATTCCAGGAGAAGGAAATTCCAGAGGAGAAATTCCCACCTTTCCAGCAAAGGTCAGATCTTCAGTGAAATTCCCTTCGTAGACGGAATCGTCCTCCAGGAGCAGAATTCCCGAACCCTCGGGATCAAAGGAAAAATTGGGAGTTGCTCAACTTCATCCCAAAAAAATTCATGGGATGGAAATTCCAAAAATTTTTGAGGGTTTTTTTCAAAGCCCCAATGTTTCTTTTCAATGTTCTGGAGAAGTTCCAAGGAAAACGGAAAAATTTTTCAGGGAAAACTGGGAATTTTCCAGGGAAAACTGGGATTTTTTAATGAAAAACTGGGCATTTTCCAGGGAAAACTAAAAATTTTCCAGGGAAAACTGGGGTTTTTTCGGGGGAAAATGAAAATTTTTCAGGGAAAACTGGAAATTTTCCAGGAAAAGCTGAATTTTTTTCAGGGAAAACTGGGAATTTCCAGGGAAAACTGAAAAATTTTCAGGGAAAACTGAATGTATTTTAGGGAAAATTGGAAATTTTTTCAGGGAAAATTGAAGAATTTTCCAAGGAAAACTGAAATGCTTTCAGGGAAAACTGAAAATTTTGGGATTGAAGCCGATTCTCCATCCCAGCGATTCCCAAATTCCTCCAAAATAATTTTGGGATTGAAATCAATTCCCCATCCCAGGAATTCCCAAATTCCTCCAAGAGAATTTTGAGATTGACCCCAATTCTCCATCTCAGAGATTTCCCAGATTTCTCCAAGATAATTTTGGGATTGAGCCCCCAGGAATTCCCAAATTTCTCCAAGAGAATTTTGGGATTGAAATCAATTCCCCATCCCAGGAATTCCAAAATTCCATGGAATTTCTGGACTCACCACCATTCTGTCCATGTGGAAAGTCCTCTGGTAGCAGAGCCCGGACTGGGTGACCACGATGCCGACTCCGTGCCTGTGGTCATCCCGCCACATCCCGAGGTACCTCTCCCCTCTGGAATTCAGGGAAAACCCC
>JANPWX010020020.1:0-65992 GCA_024734555.1 Trochalopteron elliotii
AGAGCTCCAGGAGCCTTTGGACAGAGCTCCAGGGATGCCCAGGGGGGATTGCTGGGGGGTCTGGGCAGGGACAGGGGTGTGACTTGAGGATCCTGGTGGGTCCCTCAGCTCAGGGTGTTCTGTGGCTCTGTGATCCCCACCCAGGTTTGCAGTAGGTTCCAGCTTGGAGCAGCCTGGGATGTCCCTGGATGACTTTTAGGGTCCCTCCCAACACACCTCACTGAGGTTTGAGGCGGGTTCCAGGACCCTCACTCAGGTTTGAGATGGATTTCAAGACACTCCCTCAGGTTTGCAGCAGGTTCCAGGACGCCCACTCAGGTTTTAGGACAGTTCCAGGACCCCCACTCAGGTTTTAGGAGGGTTCCATGACCCTCACTCAGGTTTGCAGTAGGTTTTGGGACCCTCACTCAGGTTTTAGGAGGGTTCCATGACCCTCACTCAGGTGTGCAGTAGGTTTTGGGACCCTCAATCAGGTTTGCAGCAGGTTTTGGCACCCCCATTCAGGTTTCAGGTGGGTTCCAGGACCCTCACTCAGGTCTGAGGTGGGTTTCAGGACCTCCCAGGTGTTGGTATCTCCTCACACAGCCCCTGTGTGTCCCTGGGCTGTGCCTGGTGCTGGGATAGGGCACACCTGGGGCACACCTGGGGCACACCTGGGGCACAGCAGAACCTCTCCGAGGTGCTGCTGCCCAGCACGTAGGTGTCAGAAGAGCCATGGGAGGCTCCACGTTCCTCAGCTGTCAGGAGGCAAACACCTCCATGTGGTCAATCCAAAAGAAAAAAAAAAAAAAAAGCATTTTAATCCACTGAGATGCTTCGTTTGGCCTCGACATAACGCTCTGAGAGGGGATAAAAGCTCCTGGGAGGACAGGCCCGATGGGAGGATTATCCGCGCCGCTTTGGGAACTTTGCAAACACTCCCAGGAGGGAACAAAAGCATCTCCCGCGGTGAGCTCGGCGTGCCCCGGGCCCTCTCCTGCCCGCTGATATGCAAATCCCGGCACGGCGGCCGCGCTTGGCACCTTCTCGGCACCAATTTTGGGCATGGCCGGGTGCGGGACTCGGGGCTGAGTCAGCGCCGAGGAATGACGGGCGCGCTTTGTTCTGGCGGCGCAGGAACACGGACGTGCCGCGGGACAAAGGCGGGGTTGGCAGCGGGGAAACGGCCCGGGAGGGAGGGGAAGGGGTGACACCATCGGCCCTGCAGAGCGGGACGGGACGGGACAGCGAGGGACAGAGCCAGCTCCGCGGGGCTGAGCTCACCTGGGGGGTGTTTGTTCACCTGTGGGGTGTTCACTCACCTGTGGAGTGTTTTACTCACCTGTGGGGTGGTACATTCACCTGTGGGGTGATACATTCACCTGTGGGGTGCTGAGCTCACCTGGGGAGTGTTTTATTCACCTGGGGGGTGCTGAGCTCACCTGTGGGTGCTGAGCTCACCTGTCAGGTGTTCACTCAGCTGTGGGGTGTTTTATTCACCTGTGGAGTGTTCACTCACCTGTGGGGTGCTGCACTCACTGTGGGGTGTTCAATCACCTGTGGGGTGCTGAGCTCACCTGGGGGGTGCTGTGCTCACCTGTCAGGTGTTCACTCACCTGTGGGGTGCTGAGGTGTGTCAGAGTCCTGCAGGGGATGAGGATCTGGAGCCCACAATTGACTCAATCGCCAAGAAACTCCTGATGAGAGCAGAAGTTTAGTGGAGAAGGGAAGGAAATGGTGATTCCATCCCCATTTGTTGGTGGCAAAGAGCACGATTTTTACCCAGAGTGACAAATCTCAGTTTGATTCTTCTCCTCACCCCGTGCCTTTTCCCCGTTCTGAAGTGGATAAAGATCCGTGCAGGAATCCTTTGCTGCTGCTTCCCAGGCCCTGTGTGGAGTCCCTCATGCCATTAAAGGAATTTCCAGCTGCCCTTCCCTGGAAAAGTGAAGATTAAAGACACCCCAGGTGTAAAGAAGGCTTATCCCCCATGGACCCTTGCAGACATTGTGCAATCTTCTCTCTGGCTTTGGCAAGTCCATCACCCACCCCATGGCATCCCCTTCCCCTGTTTCCCCACTGGACATGGGGCCTGGTGTCCTGTTCCTCTCTTCCCTGTGGTCACTTGTCCCCTGCCCTGCCCCCTGTGCCACCCACAAACCTGAGACCCTGTATAACTGAGAAAAAACACATGTTCTCCCTCTTTGGCTCTGGATTCACCTTCAGCACATGGAATAAACACTTGCTGGAAATTGATCTGGGGCTGGGAGCCTTCTGCCTCTCTGCTGAGCCAGCCTTGTAACGTGTGTGGCTGTGTGAGCTTGAATTGCCACCAGAGCAGTTCTCAAGCAGTTTCTCCACTGGAGAGGCTGACTGGGATCTAGAAGGGCCGTGGCTGCACTCTGAAAAGACACACTGTTACAGTCCTGAATTCCTGATCCTCCATCAGCCCTTGGCATCACTGATGGGCAGGCCAGGGAGGATGGGTATTGTCCTTTGGCAGAAATCCCTGGGCAGGGCAGGGCAGGGAAAGGCTTCCCTTGGCCCCTCTGACCATGTGTCCTGCCCAGCGCCGAGGCACAGCCTGAGTGTTTGGGTATGAACACCTGATTTGTAAAAATCCCCACTCAGGCAGATGGATTTGTCCCTGTTCATGGCAGGAGAAGATCTTTGAAGTCCCTCCCAGCCCACAGCAGTCTGTGATTTCCTGAACCCCAAACCTGGATCCCTCCCCAGCCTGGGGGGAGCATTTCTGGGCATTTCTGGGCATTTCTGGGTATTTCTGGGCATTTCTGGGCACGTGCTCTTGCCGTGGCTCCCTGGAAGTGTCACATGTGCCCCTTCCAACAGCCACCCCAAGGTGAAAGGCATTTTCTGCAGCTTTTCCAGACTCACAGGTGCACCCTGTGGTGTGGGCCTGATATTTCTGGGTCTGAGAGATTTCAGCCTGCTAGCAGTTGCTGACTTTTTCCCAAGGAAAAATTTCTCAAGAAAGCTTCTCAAAACAATCTTGGCAAACAACTCTCCCAAAACAATCTTTCTCCAGGTGGTGTTTTGCTGTTTCTCTGGTTTAACCCATGGGATCAGAGAGGTGTCATTCCTATTCACCAACCATGTTCAGTCTGTGTGGGAACACCTTAGAAAAGGTAGTAAGAATTAGACAATAAAAGCCTTTTTTCTATGCTCTTTGCCTTCTGAAATATTTGGAGTCTCTCATCTTTCTTTCGTGTCCTACAGCGACATTGTGGGGCTTTCCTGGCCTCTGGAATGCAAACCCTGGGGAATAAATCAGCCCTGACACCTCAGAGATGCCCACTGGAGTTGGGCAGGGGGGAATTCCTGGGAGGATGAGAAGGGACCCGCCCCAGTCTGACCCTCACGGGGTAATGAGAAGCTCAGAAGAGCTGGAGGAATCTCAGGAAGATCAATATCAATCCCCAGGGGATGCCCTGAGGAGGCAGAAGCTCCTGGAGGGGGTCTCATAAATGCTGCTCAGTGTTTGCTTTGCTCCTGGGACAGTCCTGCCCTGGAATCGGCTCCTGCTTTGTTCCTGCAGCCTGGCCGGGATCCCAGTGGCTCCTCAGCCTGGCCAGGCTGCTGTGGGAGTGTGAGGGACCAGGAAAAGGGGCACAGTGCTGCTGGAACCCCTAAATAATCTGCTGGGATGTGGGAAATGCTGTGGCCAAAGGACAGAACCCCTAAATAATCTGCTGGGATGTGGGAAATGCTCTGGTCAAGGGGCAAAACCCCAAATAATGTGCTAGGATGTGGAAAATGCTCTGGCCAAGGGGCAGAACCCCAAATAATCTGCCAGGATGTGGAAAATGCTCTGGCCAAGGGGTAGAACCCCAAATAATCTGCCAGGATGTGGAAAATGCTCTGGCCAAGGGGCAAAGGGAACCACGTCCAGCCCCACAGCCCCTCCTGGGAGCAGATCCAGCCCCACCCTGCAGGGCTGGGGGCAGCTCTGGGCTCTGTCTGTACCAGCACTGCCCTCAGTCCATCCCTGCTGTGTCTCTTCTCAGCTGGAGCTGCCTCAGCCATCCCAAACTCAGCACCTCTTATGGAGGAATTGCTGCCAAGCAAGGCCCAGGGCTGCCAGAAGGAGCTCAGCCCCTCCTGGAGCAGGAAAAGGGGGACTTGGCACCCCCTGGCAGCCACCAATGCAGCCTGAGGGGCTTTTTGGGGTGACAGAAGGCCATGAACCACTGGAAAAGCCAGCAGGAGGAGAAGAATTCAGCCCCCTCCACACAGAGCACCCCCACAGCCCCAACCCTGCTTCAAACTGAGGCTGTTTTACACCACAACAACACAGACTCCAACTTCAGAAGGCAGAAAATGACTCCTTTATTTTTGGGATGTGTCTCCCTTTTAGACTATTTTACACAGACCAGTTTGATTGGTGACATAAAGACAAACCTCTTCAATCACATCGGTCAGAGCAGAGGGACATCAAGAAGTTCCTCCTACGGAAAAATATGTAAACAAATTTGCTGTTACCAAAGCATGTCTCTTGTTTACAGAAAATTCCCTGGGAGAGGAATTTCAGAAAACCAAAACACCTCAGGCATGGACCAGGGCTACATCAAACCCTGACCTGTCCTGCAGCTGCACAGCATCACCTTGCCTTGCCTTCCCATGGAGGGGCTGGAAAGCTCTGAGTAGATTAGATGGGATATTTGGTGTCCTGGTTTGAAAAGACAGGTGTCTGCCAGGGAAAGCTGGAGCTCCCCTTGGAATGGAGAATGTAAACCCCCCCAAAATTTTTATAATTATGATTTTATATTACTTATATTATATACATTCTATTCTATTCTATTCTATTCTATTCATGTTATGTTATGTTATGTTATGTTATGTTATGTTATGTTATGTTATATATTTATATTATATTATATTATATTAATTTAATTTAATTTAATTTAATTTAATTTAATTTAATTTAATTTAATTTTATATTACTTCTATTATATTACTTATTTTATATTACTTCTATTATATTACTTATATTACTTCTATTATATTATTTTATTTTTTAATTTTATATATATTTATATTATATTATAATTTTATAATTTTGCAATTAAGGGGCTTTCAAGCAAAGATATGGGAATAGGAATAACAGTTGTTTACTAAGAATATTAAAAATACAAATGTAGTAGTACAAAAAAAACAGGCAAACAAACAAAAAAATCCTATAACCCCTGCCGGAGTCAGAACACTGCTGACCCCCTGTTGTTGGTCAGGCTGTTGGTGTCAGCCCAGTCCAGCCCTCCTGCAGTGCCAGATGTGGTTCTGCTGGAGCAGAGATGATCCTGGAGAAGGGTCCAGTGGTGCTGAGATGGCTCTGGGCTCCCTCTGGCAATCCAGTGCACACAGGCTGTGCTGCTGTTCTGAATGCCAGCTTTGATCCAGGTGGGAATGCTGGGCTCCTCCCCTGGGTGGGATGATGGAATTGTCTCAGCCCTGCAGTGAGCCTGGATGGCCCATGGACAGCAGAGATCCCCTGGGGGGAGGGTGGGTCCTGGAAGGGAGAAAGAACCCGGCCCCAGCTGCTTTAACAGCTGCACATTGACAGAAGATCCCCCTGGAGTTATGAGGGATGGGTCATACAAGAGATAAAGGAAACACCTCCCCAGCCAGATTCAACAGCTGGCAAATAGAAATACACACTTTTGATTACATATTGCAGCCCAAGACATTAGGCTGGCACAGGCAGGCTGTCCAGCCCTGGCACAGCTGCCTGGGGCAGTGATGGGATCAGCATCACTGGAATTGTTCAAAGAACAGGTAAATGTGGCACCTGGGGGCATGGGTGGCTTTGAGACATTGGGGCAATGGTTGGGCTAGATGGTCTGAGAGGGTTTTTCCAGCCTCAGTGATTTCATGATTTGTCATCCCAGACCCAGGAGATCTCAGTGGCACCTGCCCTGTGCCCAGCCCAGCCCTCCCTGCCCTGCAGGTGTTGCAGCCACACCACAGCTGTGACAGGATTTGGCACAGGGACATCAGAGCTGGCCTGGCCCTGCTGGGTCACTCCAGGCTGTGTCACTCCTTAGAATCCCTGGAGAAGGCAGTGAAATTTCCAGAGGGTGGCACTTGATTCAGACACCTAAATCAGCAAACTGACAGGCTGGGAGAGTTGGGGGTGCTCCCCTGGAGAGGAGAAGCTCCAGGGAGAGCTCAGAGCCCCTGGCAGGGCCTCAAGGGGCTCCAGGAGAGCTGCAGAGGCACTGGGGACAAGGGCTGCAGGGACAGGACACAGGGAATGGCTTCCCAGTGCCAGAGGGCAGGGCTGGGTGGGAGATTGGGCAGGAATTGTTCCCTGGCAGGGTGGGCAGGGGCTGGGTTGGAATTGCCAGAGCAGCTGTGGCTGCCCCTGGATCCCTGGCAGTGCCCAAGGCCAGGCTGGACACTGGGACAGTGGGAGGTGTCCCTGGGGTGGGATAGGATGGGATTTAAGGTCCCAACCCCACCCAAACCCTTCTGGGATTCAGATTCCTGAATCAAGGATGAAAACCAGGATCAAAAACCATTGCCCAGAATAAGGGAGCAGCCTGGGACAGTGGGAGGTGTCCCTAGGGGTGGCATTGGATGAGATTTAAGCTCCCTTCCAGGGGGAAGATGTCACACCTTTGCCACACCTGATACAATCCCCAAGGTGAGCCTTGCCCTGACAATTCCAGAGAGGTCAGGGCATGGATAAAATCCGTATGGGATCATTCCTTCTCGTGTCCCATTGATTCATTTACTGCTGAGCAACTGCTCAACACTTATATAACACACAATTTTTAAAAAATTGTTCATACAGCAATTAAGAACAAAAACACACACACAAAAAAACAAACCAACAAACAAACAAAAAACAACACAAAAACAAAACAAAAAAACCTGCCTAAACATGTCGATTTTTGACATTAGGGGCTGTTCAGCCTTTAGCTCATGGAGAGCTGGGGTCAGCCCAGGGAGCCTGGGAAGGCTGAGCAGGAAAAGGAGCCACAACACCGAAGGTGAACCATCAGCTCCGGGCTGGGGTGGAGGATTTGCGAGTCTCAGGGATGTGCAGGGGGGTGGATGGATGCTGAATTCAGCAGCACCCACATCCCCTGGGTCCATCAGCTCCTGGCGGGGTGAGCGGGCTGCGGGTGCGGGACGTGCCCGGGGGAGCGGAGCTGCGGGAGGCTGGGGCAGGGCACCTGGCTCGGATGGCAGCGGGCTGGCAGCGCTTCAGAGCGAGCCGAGCAGCTTTGTCTCCTTTGTGGGAGGTGTGAAGGAGCCGCCCGGAGCCGCTGAAGGTTTTCCCCGTGCCAGTTATTAGCAATCTGCCGGCTATAAATAGCTGCTGCCTCATCCCCCGCCGCCGCTGAGTTATCGCCCTGCTCACGTTCCCCGCTCCATGACACACTTCTCGTTCGCCTGCTCCATCCCGGTGATGCAAGGCAACCCAAAAAAAAAAAAAACCGAAAACACCTCCAACGTGTCCCGGCTGCAGCGTGGGTTCTGCAGGGCACCCCGGCTCGGGGCAGAGCTCCAGGAAACGCTCAGGCAGGTTCCGAGCTCTGTCCCCATCCATCTGCAAGGAGGGAGGGAGGGAGAGACTGGTAAAAGCCGGGAGATTTCTCCCCGTGCCTGTGGAGTCCCTCATGCCATTAAAGCAATTTCCAACTGCCCTGCCCTGGAAAAGTGAAGATTAAAGATACCCCAGGTGTAAAAAGGGCTTCTCCCCCATGGACCCTTGCAGACATTGTGCAATCTTCTCTCTGGCTTTGGCAAGTCCATCACCCACCCCATGGCATCCCCTTCCCCTGTTTCCCCACTGGACATGGGGCCTGGTGTCCTGTTCCTCTCTTCCCTGTGGTCACTTGTCCCCTGCCCTGCCCCCTGTGCCACCCACAAACCTGAGACCCTGTATAACTGAGAAAAACCACATGTTCTCCCTCTTTGGCTCTGGATTCACCTTCAGCACATGGAATAAACTCTTGCTGGAAGTTGATTTGGGGCTGGGAGCCTTCTGCCTCTCTGCTGAGCCAGCCTTGTAACGTGTGTGGCTGTGTGAGCCTGAATTGCCCCCTGAGCAGTTCTCAAGCAGTTTCTCCACTGGAGAGGCTGACTGGGATCTAGTTGGGCCCTGGCTGCACCCCGAAAAGACACACTGTTACACGTGCCCATCAGTCAGGGGGTTTTCAGCTTTTTGGTTCATTGTCCTGGTCTTTCCCCCTGTATTTTGGGGCAGAGGCTGTTCCAACAGCACCAGGGAGCTCAGCAGATCTCACTGGAGAAAATGTCCCAGCCTGCTTGTACCCGTAAACATTCCCAGCTTGCACAGACCATCCACGGCACTTTTCCCTCTGAGCTGCTTCGTTCCCTCAGCCAGGCAGCCCTCGGGTGGGGATCCTGCCTTCCCGTGCCTTGGAGAGGCAACAAGTTCCAGCAGCAGCAGGGATTGAGCAGGGATGGGCCAAGGAAGTGGCTGGAATTGCTAAACCAGGCTCAGTGCCCCACTCTCAGTGCCCCACTCCTCACCCCACCTCAGGGACACCAGGCACCTCCTCTGGCCTGTCTGTGCCACTCAGAAGGGCTGCAAAAGCCACCCTGGGCTAAGTTTGGAGCCCCAGGTCCCTGTCACACCGTTTCCAGCACTCCTTTGCACTCACAAAGGTGCTGAGGGTTCAAAACGGCCGTGGAGGTTCTTACCCTCCTGCAGTGATGTTGTTCTGTTGTTTGCTGCAGGTGTGGGAGCTTTGTCCAGCCAGAGATCCCAAGAGTGAAGGAACATTGTGTCACACTGAGGCAAAGACAAGGGCCCTCTGCAGATCCACCCTGGATGCTCTGCTGTGTCCCTGCTCTCTGTAAATCCCCTGTGTGTGCTCTTCTGTGTCCCTGAAGGTCCTTCCTGGATGCTCTGCTGTGTCTCTGTTCCCTACAGGCTCTCTCTGGATGCTCTGCTGTGTTCCTGCTCTCTGGAAAAGCTCTCTGGGTGCTCTGCTGTGTCCCTCCTCTCTTCAGATTCCCTCTGGGTGCTCTGCTGTGTCCCTGTTCCCTGCAGATCCACTCTGGAGGCTGTGCTGTATCCCTCCTCTCTTCAGATTCCCTCTGGACACTCTGCTGTGTCCCCCTTGAATGCTCTGCTGTGTCCCCACTCTCTGCAGGTCCCCTCTGGATGCTTTGCTGTGTTCCTGCTCTCTGTAAATCCTCTCTGGGTGCTCTGCTGTGTCCCCCCTCTCTTCAGATTCCCTCTGGATCTTCTGCTGTGTTCCTGATCTCTGTAATTCCCCTCTGGGTGCTCTGCTGTGTCCCTGCTCTCTGTAAAACCTCTCTGGGTGCTCTGCTGTGTCCCTGCAGGTCCCTCCTGGGTGCTCTGCTGTGTCCCTGCTCTCTGTAAATCCCCTGTGTGTGCTCTGCTGTGTCCCTGCAGGTCCCCCCTGGGTGCTCTGCTGTGTCCCCAGTGGAGCAGATGCCAGCAGCTGGTCCCAGGCAGGGCCCCCTCCCCACGTTCCCATCCCAGCCCTGGTTCCAGGTGCAGAGCCAAGAGTTCTCAGCACCAGAGGTCCCTGGGCTGAGCTTTCCCTCTCCCGGGCCAGCCCCAGCCCCTCGCTGTGCTCAGGGGGGGTTTTGGCAGAATCAGTCACAATTCCTGGACCACCACCAGCAGCTTTGACTCTGCCTGGGCCAAATTCCCACAAGGGCCCCTTTGCTGCTTCCATGCTGGCTGTGCCCAGGGTCTCTGGAGAACACACTGGGCCAACTTGGGATCTGTTTTAGATAAACAGTGTTGGGTTATGGCCCGTGCCCAACAGCCTGAGCCAGCCTCAAATGCAAACCCCAGCCACGAGCCCAGCTCTCCTGGGGAGGGCTGTGGGCCCACCAGGGAGGGAGGACACCAGGAAATCCTTAAGTCCAAGAGAAACATCAACAGGGGGATATTTTCCTTTGGATTGTGGCATTGCACTGAGCAGTTGCTCCTGGTGTGACATTAAGAGCAGGCAGGACAGTTTTGGATAGTGGTGACTCTCACCTGCAGGACAATTTTGGATAGAGGTGACTCCCACCTGCAGGATAATTTCTGACAGTGGTGACTCCCACCTGCAGGACAATTCTGGATAGAGGTGACTCTCACCTGCAGGGTAATTTTGGATAAAGGTGACTCTCACCTGCAGGACAATTTCAGATATTGGTGACTCTCACCTGCAGGACAATTCTAGATAGAGGTGAGTCCCACCTGCAGGATAATTTCTGGCAGTGGTGATGCTCACCTACAGGATAATTTTGGATAGAGCTGACTCCCACCTGCAGGACAATTTCAGGTAGAGCTGACTCCCACCTGCAGGACAGTGTTGGATAGTGGTGACTCTCACCTGCAGGACAATTTTGGATAGAGGTGAGTCCTACCTGCAGGACAATTTCAGATATTGGTGACTCTCACCTGCAGGACAATTCTAGATAGAGGTGAGTCCCACCTGCAGGATAATTTCTGACAGTGGTGACTCCCACCTTCAGGATAATTTCAGATAGTGGTGACTCCCACCTTCAGGACAATTTCTGACAGTGGTGACACTCACCTGCAGGACAATTTTGGATAGAGGTGAGTCCCACCTGCAGGACATTTCAGATATTGGTGATTCTCACCTGCAGGATGGGGCTGTGCTCCCCTGTCTCATTATCACTGAGAAGGGAAACCGGTTTGGGATAAATTGAACAACTCCTCCTTTCATGAAGAGGAGGAATTTCCCGTGTGGAGCCAGGGCTGATCCCAGGAATGAACACAGAGCCTTTCCCAGGGAAGTTCCCCCAGGCTCCAGGACTATCTGAGGATTGATGGCAGCAGACAGGGGAGCCCAGCAGCAGCCAGGAGTGCAGAGACAGCAGCCAGAGCCAAGCCAAACCTTTCCAAAGCCAGGGATCCCACTTGGGAAGGCAGAGCTCCAGCTGGGTTGGGGGCTCCTTGGAGTCTTTCTGGGCCATCCTGGGCAGGAGGGAGGAATTCCATGGAGGACACAGCTCATGGAGACCTGGATGGACCCGCAGAGCATTCACCCAGGGCTGTGCTGCAGGTGGGGCTCCTGGGAAGGGTGATCATGCACATTTAGTGGTTTTTGGGTCTCCTGGTGATTGATCTCCACATAAACCCAGGGAGAGAGCTCAGTATCCATCCCTTTCCCTTCTCAGGGCTCACACAAAGAGTTTGTGGGTGATTTGAGTAAGGAGTGAGTAAAGGATGATTAATGTTCTCTACGACTGACTCTGGCAGAGAGACTCAGCAGCAATGGCACTCACAAAAGCAGCAGCAATGACACCACTCCTTTCTCATTTCATTCTGAAAGAAAACACAAGTTTAGGGTTCATTTTGAACAATAAAATTTCATCAGCTGATGATTATTTTTTTCCTGCTTTTTCAGACTTCAGGATAAACCAGTAACACATCACTGGTACTATGGCAGATGTGATTAAGGAATCTCAGAATGGTTTGTGTTGGGAGGGACCTTAAATCCCACCCAGTGCCACCCCAGGGACACCTCCCACTGCCCCAGGCTGCTGAAGGTTCTCATTTCACGTTCAGAGATTGACAGCTCGGGTTGGAAAAGGTTGTTAAATATATCTGAAATCTGGTGGCTTCACAGGTTCCTGCTGCTCCACATTTCCCAAGGGGAGGGAAGAACATTCCCTGTCCCCTCTTCAGGCAGGAGTGGGAATGCTCAGACTGGGGCAGGGGGGCTTTAGAAGGGAAAAAAAAAATCATGGAAAGATTTGGGTTGGAAGGAACTCAAAGCTCATCCAGTGCCACCCCCAGGGACACCTCCCACTGTCCCAATGTCCAGCCTGGCCTTGGGCACTGCCAGGGATCCAGGGGCAGCCACAGCTGCTCTGGCAATTCCAGCCCAGCCCCTGCCCACCCTCCCAGGGAACAATTCCTTCCATACATTTAACCTTAATTTCCCCTCTTTCTGTTTGAAACCCTTCCCCCTTGTCCTGTCACTCCAGTTCCTGATGGACAGTCCCTCCCCAGCTTCCTCAGAGCCCCCTGCGATCCTGGGAGGGGCTCTGAGCTCTCCCCACAACCTACTCCTCTCCAGGCTGATCAGCCGCACCTTTATTCTGCCACAGGAACAAATGCTTTTCTAAATTAAGGGTTTTCCATGAGTTGAAACCTCTCCCCAGGTGCTCTTTGGCATTTTGCTTCAAGCATTGCCTCATGCTCTCAGTGCAGGTGACCTGGCTGGGCGGTCACTCACACAGAGGGAGTGTCCTGGTTTGGAAAGACAGGTATGTGCCAGGGAAAGCCAGAGCCTCCCTTGGAATGGAGAATGTAAACCCACTCCCTCTGAATTATTATGATTTTTGCAATTAAGGGGCTTTCAGGCAAAGGTATGGGAATAGGAATAACAGTTGTTTACTAAGAATATTAAAAATAAAAATGTAGTAGTACAGAAAAACAAACAAACAAACAAAAAAATCCTATAACCCCTGCCAGAGTCAGAACACTGCTGACCCCGTGTTGGTCAGGCTGTTGGTGTCAGCCCAGTCCAGTCCTCCTGCAGTGCCAGATGTGGTTCTGCTGGAGCAGAGATGATCCTGGAGAAGGGCCCAGTGGTGCTGAGATGGCTCTGGGCTCCCTCTGGCAATCCAGTGCACACAGGCT
The DNA here is from genome assembly GCA_024734555.1 of Trochalopteron elliotii. NCBI lineage: Eukaryota > Metazoa > Chordata > Aves > Passeriformes > Leiothrichidae > Trochalopteron > Trochalopteron elliotii. The sequence continues at coordinate 12,617 of JANPWX010020020.1, forward strand.
GTGCTGCTGTTCTGAATGCCAGCTTTGATCCAGGTGGGAATGCTGGGCTCCTCCCCTGGGTGGGATGATGGAATTGTCTCAGCCCTGCAGTGAGCCTGGATGGCCCATGGACAGCAGAGATCCCCTGGGGGGAGGATGGCTCCTGGAAGGGATAAAGAACCCGGCCCCAGCTGCTTTAACAGCTGCACGTTGACACCTCCCACCCGGTTTCAGCAGATGATGACAGAATTCACACCCCTGGTCACATCCTCCATTGCAGCCCAAGACAGGGAGTTACCCTTCCCTCACCAGGGGCAGCTCCTGCTTCCCTTTTCCAGCATTTCCCCGGAGGAGCCTCCCCCAGCCCCTGTGCCCAGCCAGCAGGGAACAGCTGGCTCCACAGCTGGAGCCTTCAGGTGGTGGGGTTGGAGGAGCTGCTGGTGGGCAGGGCTGGGAGGATGCAAATGATAAGGGAAGGGCAGGGAAAATCCTCTGTGTGTCTTGTTTGTCTGAAAGGCTGAGCCTTTGGCAGCTTTAAGCCAGACCCTTGGCACAGGGCTGGCACTAAATCCTTTATGAGACCCTGCAGAAATGATTCCTATTTCCTAAAGCTCTTGGGGTGTGTGATGGAGGGACAGAGAGTGAGAGAGTGTCACTGTTTATTCCTGTTTAAGGACACATCTCCATTTCTTTGAGGTCAAAAAGTGCCACTGGGAGCACAGAGGGGTGTGCCACCAGCCCAGGGCACATCCATGGGTTTTCCCAAGGAACAACGAGTGTTTCTCCCAGCTCCTGCCAGTCCTGGTCCCCTCTTGTCCCTGCTGTTGGTGTCCCCCTGTCAGAGCTGGCATTTCCCAGCAGGAGCAGCCCAGTGTCACCCACAGCTTACAGGGACCCCCAGGGCACAGCTGGGCCAGCAAAACTCTGCAGAGATGTCACTATATGGACATAAAGAATGACAATCACCCATCAGGTTGTGAGACGAGAAAAAAGAAACTTTATTTTGAGATTCTGACTTAAATAGTCTTTGGAATTTGATCAGGGATTGGAGGATGAGGTTGACACCTCTCTGACCCCACTGGTCAACCCAGAAGTCCATCAATTTGTCCTTCCTCCTGGAAAGGAATGTATTATTTATCAATAAATTATTGATATATTTTATCAATAATTATTATTGTTGATAAATAATATTTATTTATCAACAAATATTATTTATAAATAAATATTATTTATCAATAACATCATTATTTATCAAAAATGTCAGTCTTTATTTATGTTACAAGTGTGAGTAAAGCATTTCCAGTACAGAAATGTAAAAAACATCAGAAGGCTGAAAAATCAGAGCGACACAGAGACTTTCCAATGGCTCCAATAACCAGGAGCAGCACCAGGATCTTTTCCTGCTGTTGGTCCCGAAGAAGGGACAGGCAGAGCAGGGCAGGGATGTGCTGCCAGGAGCCAGATCTTCCCCAAACATCCTGCAGAGTGCCACCAGCACAGGGGGACACACAATGCCCTGGAAAAATCCTCTCTGGATCCCACAAGTAAATCTAAAACCCTCCCTGGATCTTACAAGTAAATTTAAATTTTACAACAGGATCAAGAATTCACTAAAGTTCTCCACCCCGTAGCACTCCTAAATTGCAGGGCCCTTTAAAAAACCTGCAGTATTTTTTTTCCACCTCTAAATCAAGATTGATCTGGTGCCAGGAGGAGGGGGAAAAAAGCTGCAAAAGCAGCGCTGGGAAGAAGCAGCCGGGAGAGCGAGCGAGGGGGAGAATTCGCATTAATTAGTTCGTGTTTTCCTCTCGGACGTGCATCAAATCCGCGCACAGCGCTGGGGTTTTTAAGCAAAATGCAGAGTGGTTTTTTTTTTTGAAGGGAATGTGGATGGTGAGACAAAATCCCACTAGATGGCACTCGGCGGACGCGCATAATTCAGAGGCAGCTCTTGTGGCAGATGGAGCTCGCCGGGGCTGCTGCGGGGCCAGGAGCATCCCAGGGCCGGCCAGGGGGGATCTGCTGCTCCTGCTGCGCTGAGGGCGCTGCTTGGGGGGTCTCCTGGTGGGAACCTGGGCCCCAAAGCCAGGGGGGATTCGCTGGGGTGAAGGGGGGGAAGCACTGAAAATGCTGCTGCTGGGGAGGTTCAGCCAGACAGGGAGGGTGGCACTGAAATGGTGTCCCCAGAATCCCACAGCCCTGTCACAGATGTCATTGCAGTGGTGTCCCCAGCACCCCACAGCTTCTCTTGAAAAGGTGTCCCCAGCACCCCACAGCTTTGTCTTGGGTGGCACTGAAATGGTGTTTGGGGTGGCACTGAAATGGTGCCCCCAGAATCCCACAGCCTTGTCATGGGTGGGATCACAGTGGTGTCCCCAGCACCTCACAGCCTTGTCATAGATGTCATTGCAGTGGTGTCCCCACCCCACAGCTTCTCTTGAAAAGGTGTCCCCAGCACCCCACAGCTTTGTCATGGGTGGCATTGCAGAGATGTCCCCAGAATCCCACAGCCTTGTCCTGGGGGGCATCACAGAGGTGTCCCCATCACCCCCCAGCCTCGTGTGGGATGACAGAAATCAGAAATCTTGTCTAGACCCTTCCATGAGTGGCTCGTGCCAGGGAGCTGCCCTGTGATGGAGCTCTAGGACAGGGACAGCAGAAAGGGGCATCTTCTCCTTGCTCTTCCTCCTCTTCCTCCTCCTCATCCTCCTACTCCTCCTCCCTCCTCCCCATTTCCCACTGCCCCCGTGGCTGAGGGGACACACGTGGGGAAATTTGGGGCATTGCTGGGCTAAAAGGAGCTGGGAAAACTTCCCTGCTTTGCTTAGAAGAATGTGATTATCAAAGAGGAGAGGGTCTGGGGGCTCCCCAGCCCCACAGCACCATGCCAGGGCTGGGGGCAGCTGGGAGGGGCAGAGCCCACCAGAGTAACTTGCTGTGTGCTGTGGGAACATCCAGCAATACCCAAACCCCCATCCTCTATTTCTCCTGGCCTCAAACCCTTCCTTGTGGTGTCCTCAGGGCTGTCTGTGCCACCAGGAGAGCCCACGAGGGGTTTTTCTTCCCCAGGATGATTCTCCTCCTCCTCCCCCTGCTCCCAGCCCCACTCCTGGGGAATGGGGACACCTCCAGACCATCCTGCTGCCTGTGCCACCCTGTGGGGGCTCATAGTGCCCTCCTGGCTCCTTGCCCAGCACCCCCAAATCCTCCCTGCCTAGGGGGCTGCAGGGCCTGGTGTGACCAACAGCTTCCCCAGGCAATTCATTAGAGCCATGAGAGTGCTCCAGAAAAACCATTCATTTCTCTCAAGAGCGGTCTTTTCCCAGCACACCCACCTGACACGGGGCTGTGAGGAGCTGGCACGAGCACCCCCAGCCCTGCTGAGCCAATCCTTTTGTGCCTCATCCCTGCAAGCTTGTTTTAATTCCATCTGTCAGCAACACCATCCCCTCAAACCCACCCTTGAGAGAGGCTGGAGAGGGCACCAGACACCTCCACCTGGGCTGGGAACCCTGCAGAGCCATCAGGGAATCCTCGTGCCTGGGACAGCCCCAGGAGATGCTGAGAACAGCCCCAAGGCCACCAGCAGTGCTCTGCAGAAACGGGACAGGGTGGCCATCCTTGGAGGGGTGGGTGGACACTGGGAAGGGAACAGAGCTGGGAAGGGTCTGGAGCCCCAGGAGGGGCTGAGGGAGCTGGGAAAGGGGCTCAGCCTGGAGAAAAGGAGGCTCAGGGGGGACCTTGTGGCTCTGCACAAGTCCCTGCCAGGAGGGGACAGCCGGGGGGGTCGGGCTCTGCTCCCAGGGAACAGGGACAGGAGGAGAGGGAACGGCCTCAGGCTGGGCCAGGGGAGGCTCAGGGTGGACAGCAGCAGGAATTTCCCCATGGAAAGGGAGCTCAGGGCTTGGAATGCCCAGGGAGGGTTTGGATCCCATCCCTGACAGTGCTCAGCAAACATTTCACTGTGGCACTCAGTGCTGTGGTTTAGTTGCTGTGGTCGTGTTCAGCCTGAGGTTGGAGTTAGTGATCTTGGAACACTTTCCAGCCTGGGTCATTCTGTGACTCCATGATTTCTGTGGTGCCTGCAGACCCCAGTGAGGTGCACAGCTCACCACTCTGTCACCCTGCTGGGGACTGGGACACTGGGAGGGAGAATTCCTGGTGTCTCTGGCTCCAGCACAGCCTGAGGCTGATGTGGTGAGGCCAGAGCCAGATGTGGTCCTGTTCACGCTCCCTGTGACACGAGTGGCTCAGCCCTCGTGCTGATCACACCTCTCCCCTTCATCCCTGTGCAGGGGAGTGGGACACTGGAGTTTCTCTGTGGATCTGGAATCCCTGTTTGGATCTGGAGCCTCTGTTTGGATCTGGAGCCCCTGCAGGGGGCTGAAATTTGGATCTGGGGCTGCAATTTGGATCTGGGGCTCCAGTTTGGATCTAGAGCCTGGCCTGGAGGTGGCTTGTGCTGCTCCCTGGCTGAGCCCAGCCCCATGGCCAGGATCCAGGTGGGTCCCTGCCTGCCCAGCCCCCAAATCTGGCAGCAAATTGTGCTGGCTTTGAGCAGCAGCAGCAGCAGCCCTAAAATGGGAAATGCAGCCCCTTTTCCTCGTGCTCTATGGGCAGGAAAACTGAGCTGTGATTTCGCCTTGGATGCTCCCAGGGCTGCCTGCTCGGGAATAGCTCATGGGCCAGGAATGTGCCTCTTCCCCATCGCTGCTATTTTCCCACTTAAGTCCAGAGGAAAATGGATCAGCTGCTAATTAGCAGCAGGGGAACTCGCTGCACAGTTTATTAGGAATTTCCCCTTCTCCAGAAGTGCCTGATTAACAGAGAGGCTCCGTAACACCCGGAATTCTTTCACCCCTGCACAAAGAGCAGGGCTGGTGCCCCAAGGATGAATAAATCAGTGGGAAAGGTTGGTGCAAGGGCAGGAAAGGAGGTTGTGAGTTTGCCTGAAGGGCTGATGAATGCTGTTGGGGAAGATGAATCAGGGAAACCTTATAAATATGAGTGCTTAGCAAAAGATTCTGAAAATATGAAACCTATAATCGAAATAGAAATGAAAGCTTGCTTTGAGTTGTAGGATCCCGAGCCTTAGTTACTGTATAACCTGAAAACAACAGCCCGGCCAGCTGAAGGAGAATCCCTTTGGATTGAACAATACCCTTCTGCTGGCTGAGGGATCCAAAGGTCAATGTAGCAAAAGAGAAAAGTCTAAAGAGTAGTTTTTAGAGTTTAAAATATAACACAGTATGGTAATGCAGTAGTTCTTATAGGCTGTATGTAGATTCTAGAGGATTTTGTATCTTGTACTGGTTGGTTAGTGTAAATTAGAATATTCAACACAAAAGGAGATATAATGTATTGTAACAAGGACCTCACTCTCTCTGGCTCTCTTGCTCCCTTCTCTCTTTGCACCCCCTCTCTTAGCTCTCTTTTCCCCTGCACTCTGACCCCTGCCACCTCTCTCTGGCTCTCTTGCTCCCTCCTCTCTTACCTCTCTCACCTCTCACCCTCTTGTTCTCTCTCTCCCTCTCTCTTTGGGACTTCCCCTCAGCCCAGGCTGGTGGCTGAAGGCAAAAGGCCCTTTTTACCCACCACCCTTGCAATAAACCCACGTGTGCTAGAATGTCTCAGGTCTGCAGAGTTCCCTCTCCCTGCCATCCACGGATGCTCCTGCAGAATGCCAAGCAGCATCCCTGGCTCCACCACGGCAGAATCCCCGATCCCAGCTGGGTTTTTATCTGCGGAATGACCTAACCTCAGAGTGAGCTGAGGCTGTAATAAAAAGGCTGGCGGCTGCAGCGAGCTCCAGCCGGTATCACAGCAACAGCAGGAACATTTCAGAGCAGGCTGGGCTCAGCTGCAGCCCCTGGGGTTTTGGGGAACAGCTCTTTAATGTCTGCAAAAGCACTTTGAAAGCCGGTGGTGGGAAACGGGGAAAGGGAAGGACGGGGGTTGTTGGGAACAGGGATGGGGCTTCAAGCAGCTCTGAAGGTGACAGCTCAGAGAAATCATGCCTGAGGAGCAGCTCAGGGGCACGGCTCAGCTCAGGTTCCTCCCCAGGATACAGCTGGGAAATATCCAAGGGGAGCTGCAGGACTGCAAGGATGCTTCAGGTGGGAAAAAGAGGAATGAGGATGATCCAGCAGTGCCCAAGCTGCCAGGGCAGTGCCAGGGCACAGTGAGCTCTTGTTTATCCTGGTGCTGGCCACATGGGGACTTTGTACACCCTCCCTCACCCCCAGAGCTGCACGTCCCTGGAAGAATCCAAGAAACTTCTGTCCCCTCCAGAAAAAAATCCTCAAGACTCCTCAAAATCCCCATGGAGGGTGGAGTGGGGTTTGTGGCCATGTCAGGATGAAACTGGGCTGGGACAAGGTCTCTTCTCCCTCATGCACATCCCTGGAAGGGGGAGGCAGAGTGAGGAGAGCCCAAAACCAAGCCAGCTGCCCAGAGGGGATGTGCTTTCCATCCTCAGGACCCTTTGGCTCCATCCCTGTCTGCTGCATGGTCAGCCAGGCTGGAAACTGGCCAGCCTGCAGGACACAAACCCGCAGGAGATCCTCCTGCCATCCTCCCCTTCCAGCACTTTTTGGGGATGGAGCTGCCTGGTGAGGCACAGAGCTCCACATCTCCCCCTTGCCAATGGCATAAAAGGGCTTAAAATGTTTTAATGGGACCTCTGGTGTCCAGCAAAGCAGAGACTGGTGGATTTCACAGCTTCTCCTCCTCACTGAAGCAGTACCCCTGGGTTATTGCACTTATTAAATTAGGAGCTGTAAAGCAACTGGGTAAATAATAAATTGCTAGGAGGAAATAAAAAAAAAAACCCAAAACACGCCGCCCATTGCAGTTATTAGTCCTGATGACTGAATTAGGTGTGGAAACAGCAGCTTTGAAATTTGCCTCATTAAATCACACACCAATTCAGCACTTATTAGGTCTCCAGTCAGAGATATAAAGGCCTGGGAGATGGGGCTGCTGTTAGCAGGAGCCATCACTGCTGCTGCTGCTCTGGGCAGCCTGAGAGGCTCCTGCTGCTGGCTGGGCTGGGCTGGGAGAGGAGGGTTTAAAGCCCCAGCTCCTGGTGCCCTGTGAGAGTTTGGGAGTTGTGGGGTTTGGCCCTGAAGGAAGAGCTCAGAAAGGGGGTGAAAACTGCACAAATGTTCACATAGAGTCAGCAAGGTATGGAAAATGGGATGGGATTTTCAGAGTACGGTCAGCTGGGATTTCACATGGCCTCAGTCACCACTGCAGCGTTGACCTCGAGAAGTTGGGCTCTTCTTAAAATAAACCCATATTTCAGAGGCTTCTCCCCATACCCTCATCCATCCCTCCCTCCATCCATCCATCCATCCATCCATCCATCCATCCATCCATCCATCCATCCATCCCTCCATCCATCCCTCCCTCCATCCCTCCATCCATCCCTCCATCCATCCCTCCATCCATCCCTCCATCCATCCCTCCATCCATCCATCCCTCCATCCATCCATCCATCCGTCCATCCATCCCTCCATCCATCCATCCATCCTGGCTTCCTTCCCCATAACCCTCACCTCCTCATCCCCCCACACTTGTCCCCTGCCAGCTGGCACTGAGTGACAGCCCCACATCCCAGGCCAAAAGCCACAGGCACAGAGCTTGTAAAAAAAAATACAAAAATCCCTTCGTGGAGCACAATACTCACCTTTAAACACCACCTGGTTTTTATCTAGCCCGACTCCTTCCATAAATTTGCACCCTAATGGGTTACAGAGATCTTAAAGCCGGAGATCTCTGCTGGAGCTCGGTGTCACACAGGGCCCTGCTGGCCTCGTGTCTCCAGAGTTATGAGGGTAAAGGAGTAACACATTTTGCAGCCTTCATTTTCCCCATATGTTAGGAAAGATAAGGTCACGGTTTCCAGCTCTTTTTGCAGCCACGGTACTTGGAAATCTGTTTTTATAGTGAAAATCTTGGATTCTCAGTGAACAAGCTGATTCCAGGAGCAGAAAGTTGTGAGGGAAAAGTGCTGCAGGACTGAAAAATCTGGAGCCAGCAGTGGCACAGCAGTGCTGGGAATTCTCAGTGATCACATGCTTCCAGGAGCAAAGGTTTGACCAAATTTTGGGACCATGGAGCCAACCCTCCCTCTGGGAGTTTGGGATTCCATCTCCTAAACCAAATATTCCATCTGGAATGCTGCATTCCTTTAGGACTGAGCAACCTGAGCAGAGCTGGGGCCTGAACTGCAATTTGCAGCAAAAATGGGGAAAGACCTGCTGAGATAATAACACAGTGGATGTGCCCTCACCCACTGCCATCTCCTGCTGAAACCAAGCCCTTTGTGGAGCTGAGCTGGAATTCCAAGAGGAATAAAGGAAATTCATCACACGGGATTTCTTTAGGTTTTCTTTGGGTGCTGGTTACCTGTTTAGGGGAATCCTAGGGGCAGGGCATGGGGTTCTTTCAGCCTGGGATGGATTTGACCCCAGCTCCTGAGCACAGAAGCAAAGTCTGGCTGGTGTTGCCTCCTCTGGAGCTCCTGGGAGGGTTTAAACCATCCCTCACTCTCTGCTGGATCACTTGGGATAACCCAGGCTGGGAGAGCAGGCTCAGCCAGGGACTCAGACCATGTTACTCTGGCCTTTATCTCATCTGGGCCTTAAAACTTTGCTGATTCTCCCTTTGGAGGAGTCAGGGCCAGTTCCTGAGGGATGTGAGCAGGTCCCCCAGGAAGGCAGTGGAGACTCCTGTATTTCCCAGGGGTGTTAATCCCTCCTGGTGGGCACACAGGGACACACTTCCAGCTTTTCTCCCATAAAACAGAGGATATGGCTGCTTGGATCCTGCTGATGATGAAAGCCAAGCTTTCCACATCATCCTCTGGGCACAGGAACTGTGGGTTTATGGAGAAGGAGACACCAGTTTGAAATGGAAAGCACAGGCTGACACCTCGGGCATCCCCTGGCAGCTCCTGCACTTTTTTGTGTCCCTTTGGAGGCTGGCAGGGGGCTCTGGTTTGTTATCCCCCCCAGCAGGACTCGGGGTTTGTTATCAGGTGATGTGTGTTTGTTTTGCTGCCTGTCCAGGCAGTGCCTGTTGGGAGGATGAGGTCACGGCTCGGCTGCCAGCGCTCCCCGGGAGGGATCTGCTGCAATAACCCTCGGGCTGCTGCTTTGGGCATTATCCTCCCACTGCACAGGTCCCACCCCTGGGGATGTTTGGGCTGCTGGGACCCAGCCCTGGGCACGGCCGGGCAATTCTTGTGCCCAGCAGTGTCACAAGGAAGGCACAGCCTCAGTCCTGATGCCCATCCTGGGGCTGCCCTGCATCCCTGGGGCTGTTCTCTGTCCCTGGGCCTGTTCCCTGTCCCCGGGGCTGTTCCCTGTCCCCGGGGCTGTTCTCTGTCCCCGGGGCTGTTCTCTGTCCCTGGGGCTGTTCTCTGTGTGCTGGAGCTGTTCGTTGTCCCTGGAGCTGTTTGCTGTCCCCAGGGCTGTTCCCTGTCCCCAGGGCTGTTCTTTGTCCCTGGGGCTGTTCCCTGTCCCCAGGGCTGTTCTTTGTCCCTGGGGCTGTTCTTTGTCCCTGGGGCTGCCCTGTGCCCCGGGGCTGTTCTCTGTCCCCGGGACTGCCGTCCCTCCCTGCCCCGTGCTCAACCCACCCCTCAGCCTGCCCCTTTCTCCCTTCCCTGCCCCCTTCTGCCCCACAGAATCCTGCACTTTGTGAGATAATTCACTGGGGATGGAGGAATTCGGTCAAAGGTTGGACTCGATGCCCTTGGAGGTCTTTTCCAGCCTTAATGATTGTACAATTCCCTGATTCCTTGATTTTCTGATCCCTTTTCCTTCCCTCCCTCCCTGTTCCCTGCTCTCAGCAGCCTCCTCCTGTTGTCATAACAACGAGAACCAGCCCGGGTGGCCGTGCCAGCCCTCGCAGCTCCAACAGCTCCTCCTGGGAGGGAGCAACGGCCCCAGACCATCTGGCCGAGGTGGGGAGGAGCCCAGGGCAGCCCCAGGCAGAGGGACAGGGACTGTGTCCCCTCTCTCACACGCTGTCCCCAGCACGGGCTGTTGGACAGGGAGGAGCTGTCCCTGGCTGCTCTGTGCCGCACATCCCCGGCCATCCCTCCTGCTCCTCCTCCCGGCTCCCTGGGGACCCAAATCCCTCGAGCCAAATCCCCGATACTCCCAGCCCTCTCCTCAGTGGATCCCAAATCCCTGATCCTCCCGGCCCTCTCCTTTGTCCAGCCCCAAATCCCTGGACCCAAATCCCCGATTCTCCCAGCCCTCTCCTCAGTGGGGCCCCAAATCCCTGGACCCAAATCTCTGATCCTCTCAGCCCTCTCCTCAGTGGGGCCCCAAATCCCCAGAGCCAAACCCCTGATCCTCCCAGCCCTCTCCTTTGTCCAGCCCAAAATCCCTGGACCCAAATCTCTGATCCTCCCAGCCCTCTCCTCAGTGGATCCCAAATCCCTGGGGCAGGTCCCCGATGCTCCCAGCCCTCTCCTTTGTCCAGCCCCAAATCCCCAGAGTCAAATCCCTGATTCTCCCAGCCCTCCCCTCAGAGGAGCCCCAAATCCCTGGAGCCAGGTCCCTGAGGCTCTCCTCCCCTCCCTGTGTGACACCCTCCCAACCCGCAGCACCCCAGGCACAGGCAGGATCAAACCAGAGCAGCTGGTGCACATTGAGGAGTCCCAGAAATTCTCCATGGCTCAGGATGGGCTTCTTGAAGAGGAACAAGGTCTGCAGGCACAGTCAGAGCTGCTCCTGAAGGCACCAGGGGCACTGGACTGTGTTCCAGAAAATCCATCAAACCCCAGGTCTCAAAGAAATTTCTCCTGTGGCTGGCAGTGGATTAAAAACCCTCAGGAGCAGCTTTTTCAGAGCAGCTGTGGGAGTGTCTAGGGTGAGCTCAGAGCCCCTGGCAGGGCCTCAAGGGGCTCCAGGAGAGCTGCAGAGGGACTGGGGACAAGGGCTGCAGGGACAGGACACAGAGAATGGCTTCCCAGTGCCAGAGGGCAGCAATGGATGGGAGATTGGGCAGGAATTGTTCCCTGGCAGGGTGGGCAGGGGCTGGGCTGGAATTGCCAGAGCAGCTGTGGCTGCCCCTGGATCCCTGGCAGTGCCCAAGGCCAGGCTGGACATTGGGACAGTGGGAGATGTCCCTGCCAGGGCTGGGGTGGAACAAAATGATCTTTAATGTCCCTTCCAACCCAAACCTTTCTGGGATTCCCCAGCTGACAGTCCCGTGGAAGGTCAAAGACTGAAGATTTCTGAAGGTGCTTTTATCAAGGCCTGGTTATGAGGGCAATTCCTCTTTCCAGGCTCCCAGCTGAAGGTCCTGGAGCTGGGAGGCTGAACCTGGGCAGAAGGAATGACCATTTCACCCTGGGACTGGGAGATTTCCAAAGAACAGCAGCAATTTCAGCCTCCCAGAGAGAGGAGGTTTGAACTTCTGGGAGCGTTTTCACCACCTTCCCTTCTCCACAGGGCTGCACTTCCCAGAGGAGCCAGCCTGGAACCTGAGCCAAGGGACTCTGAGCACTTTGATCCCACATTTGGCTCCCCAGGGCAGGAAATGTCTGCTCTCTGTGTCGGGAAAACAAAGGTTCTTTCGGGGGAAGGGATTTCTTGGGACACCTGATGAATTAGAGCTGCTCTGGAGATCGGTGTGACCCAAATTGGCTCCAGGTTTGGGAGCTCAGTGGGGTTTAACTGTAGTGCTCTCAGGATGCCTCCAGCAGTTTTAAGCATTGCAGGAATGATTTTATTTTTTTTTTTCTTTTAAAGGAAATTTTTTTCCTCTACTCCATGGCAGGAGGGGCTGGCAGTGGAATAAATGTCACCAACCTGCTGCCTCCAGCCAGGGCTCGCTGCCTTCCACCCCCAGAAAGGAAAATCCAAGCAGTTATTATGGAATCTTGGCATATCTCACACATCTCTCCAGCTTTTTTTGCATGCTCCACTCACTTCTCCTGCATCAGGGGCAGCAGCAGGAGCGGGGGAGCCCCTGGAGCAAAGGGGGTGCAGAGCACAGCAGCCAGAGTTTTGTCAGCCCAGGAAAAGGCCTGGTGGTACCCAGAGCTCTGCACTGCTGACCCTGCTGGGCTGGAGTTGGCTCCTGGCCTTGTGGGCAGCCCAGGAGTGAGCTCCATGGCTGGGGAAACTGAGGCACGGAGCAGCTGAGGCCTGGGAATTGGGTGAATTTCCTTCCTTAAGAAGCAGTCATTGCTGAATTCCACCAGATCTCAAGGCAGAGGTTTGTTGTAGCCCTGGTTCTGTGCTTGAGGTGTTTTGGTTTTCTGGATTTCTCTTCCCAGGATATTTTCTGTAAACAGGAGAAATGTTTTTGTACCTGTGACTTTGTTATTCATTCCTTTCCCTAGGAGGGACTTCTTCTTGATGTCCCTCTGCTCTGACCAATGTGAGTGAAGAGGTTTGTCTTTGTGTCACCAATCAAATTGGTCTGTGTAGAATAGTATAAAAGGGAGACACATCCCAAAAATAAAGGAGTCATTTTCAGCCTCCTGAAGTCAGAGTCTGTGTCACTGTGGTGTGAAACACCATCAGTTTGTACCCAACACCTCTTCACACACAAATGCGGCTTTTCTGAGATTAATGGGATTAATGAGATTTTCCTGAGATTAACCAACCTCCTCCAGCCCTGCCCTCACCTCCCTCATCCAGCTCAGAACTCACACCTGGAGAAGTCAAATATTGAAGCCGTGGGTGCTGCTGTTTGGCCGGGGAGCAGCAGGTTGTGCAGCCCCAGCTGGAGCAGCACAGGGAGAAATCCCGAGGGGTTTTCCTGCTTTTTGAGGCCCTGGGGCTGATGGGGTGAGGGGGAGCAGGGCAGGAGCTGCCCAGAAGGGTTTCCAGGTGAAGGAAGGGAATTCATGGGCTGAGGGCAGCTCAGTTCCTGTAGAGGAGCAAGTGGAAGGGGGAAATTCCAGATTTTTTTATAATTATCCTATTTTTTTCCCCTAAAGTTTGTGTCCAAGGCCAGGCTGGGTGAGGCTCTGAGCCCTCTGCTCCAGTGGGATCTGCCCACAGCAGGGGTTGGAGCTGGGTGATCTTTAAGGTCCTTTCCAACCCAAATAAATCTGGGATTCTGGGAATTTAGCCTGACCTCTGCCGAGCCCCCTCAAGAGCATCCATTGCTCACAGCCTCAGCTCTGTGAGGAGAAAAAACTGGGGAAAAAAAGGAGGAAAAACTGGGGAAAAAATTACAGTTGTGGCATTTCCATGAGGGCAGCACTTCACCTGCAGTGGGGGTTCAACAGGGATGGGGTGGCTGCAGCAGAAGCAGGCTTTCCCTACTCTGTGAGCAAGGAAAAATGGGGAAAAAAAGGAAGAAAAACTGGGAAAAAAATTACAGTTGTGGCATTTCCATGAGAGCAGCACTTCCCCTGCCGTGGGGGTGCAGCAGAACCAGGATTTATCCAGATGTGCTTTGTGAGGAGGGGAAAATGAGGGACAAAAGGAGAAAAAAACTGGAAAAAAATTACAATTGTGGCATTTCCATGAGGGCAGCACTTCCCCTGCAGTGGGGATGCAGCAGAACCAGGATTTATCCAGATGTGTCTCCAGGGCCCTGGGAAATAAAACGGGAATTAAGGAGTGTCACTGACACACGTAGTGATATGTTGGGACTTTGAAATTTATTCCAACATGCTGTTTTTTTAAAAATACGCCCAGACCGAGCAGACAATCTGAGCTGTAGTAAAGGCAATATTATACTTGTAAAAACTTCTCATTCACAGTACAGATGTCATTTACAATAAGGGTCACAAACATCAAATACTGAGTATTTTTCTTCTTCTTTTTTTTTTTCTTTTTTTGTTTTCTTGTTTTTTGTGTGTTTTTTGTTCATTTTTTTTGTTGTTGTTGTTTTTACATCAGACTGTGCTTTTTACCTGCATTTTTTTTTTTTTTGCACTGATATAACCATACAGACATTGCAAGATGCAAGTGTAGAAACTGGAGTTCAAATAAAATTACAGGCAAAACTACCAAATTCCATTGGACGCTGTACATATTTACAGTACCATTTTTTTGGAATGTATTGCCATTTTAAGAACATATAGAAACTTTCTACAGACTATTCCACTTACAGAATACATACACCTTTTAGAAAAAAAGGCAAATATTTATCTTACATGAGACCATGTATATTAAATTTGCGTACACATTATTATTATTAATTATTATTATTAATTATTTTTTTACATTACATTTACTAAAGTGATCGTAAGTGCCATCATATCTCAGTAATGAAAACAGATTGGTTTTATGCCATCAGGACTGATGTTTTTTAATTTACTTATTTTTCTTTTTTTCTCTTTTTTTTTTTTTTTTGTAAATAACTTACAATACGGTTTTATTTGTAAATACTGTGCAATAGACAGAAATGTTGAAAGGAAAGGAAAGAAAAAAAAAAATCAAATGATGAACAGAGGAAAAGCAAGGAGGGCAGGGAAGGGCTAGATCAAATCCTGGAGGATTTTCCATGGAAATTGGGATAATTTGAATGACTTCTCCGAGGATATTGCTTGTTCAGGTGCTGTCCCTGTAGAGTTTGGACAAAACCCAGGGCAGGGAAAGCTGCAGATTTGTTGTGGAGGGGGAGGCAAAGCCCCAGCTCTGGCAGGAAGGATTTGGGATGCTCTGGGTAGGAATTCCCTGTTCTGCCCCAGGGCCCAGCAGCTCGGACAGGGCTGGGCTGGATTTGGGATCAGAGCAGGGCTTGGGACTGGCGGGACACTGGGGACACCAGGGCTGGGATGTCACCCCTGAGGAGCAGGTGAGGAACTGCATTTCTCAGTGGAAAGCTGGACATTCACAGCTGTTTCATCGTCGTTTTGTTCCCTGCTGCAGCTCCTGGGTGTCCAGCCAAGGGCCTGGGAATAATCCGAGCCAGCAGAGCTGTGCCTCGAGGACGGGGTGGTTTTGGGGAGTCCTCTCCTCATACCATGGTCTGCTCAGCCCTGCAGGACCCCGAGCTCAGTTTAGGGGCACAAAGGAGCTCCTGAAACTCCAGATGTGCTCAAGATTAAGGTCTGAGAACTTTCTGAGCTCTGGATGTCAGTCCTGGTGTGAAGAACACTTTCTGGGTGTGATTCCAGAGCTTGGGCCAAGCCCTCTGTGTGCAGGAGGAATTCTGGCTGCCAGAGCATCCGTGTGTGACCCAGGAGCTGCAGGGATGGGAGCCACCCAAACAGCTCGGCAGGGAGGGAAATATCTCCGTGGGATTGGGGCTGCCACACCACAGAGGAGCAGCCAGGCTGTGTGCCCTCGTGGATTATAAACTGTAGAAGCTTTGCCGTGAGAAAAGCAGGGGATTTTATTTCCACCTGCTGCTGAAAAGGAAGGGCTGGGCTCTGCTTTTTTCGTTTGCTTATTTGCATTATTAATACATTCTCTGGCAAATAACCCTGCTAATTGCTCTGCGAAGCAACAGAGCCGCCCTTGCAGCCCTTGTGGGAAGCAAAAAGGGATTTTTCCACCCGTGTTTTGCAGGCAGAACAGACATTCAGAGCGGCACCAAAAGCTGTGACCAGCAATCAGCTTTCACCGAGGGTGACACAAGGAGACCAAGGGGGAGCCGGGTGGGAGCGGCAGCCACCGGTGAGGGCTGGGAATAACACCCGGCCCTGCAAAAATCCCGGGAGTGACATTCCTGTGCTCCTCGGCCGAGCATGGGGCAGAAGGAGACACTTTAGCCCAGGGTGGCAGGTGACTCCGGGCGGGGCTGGGCTGCCCGGACCCGCCGTGCCCGCAGACAGAGATGCTGGTGCTGGCGGGCTGCGGGTCCCCTCCCGCGGAGCTCTGAGCTGGCAGTGCGACCATTAGCCCTTAATTAGCAATTAGTTATTTTATTTTTCGGGGGGAGCCTCCTCGCTCGCCCCTTGGGTACAGCGTGAAGCACCATTTCAGCCCAGCCAGAGAAGCCAAACTGGGTTGGGACTCGGGTTTTTTTTTGTGCCCATCTCCTGAGTTTGCAGCGGTCCCTGCCTGCCCCGCTCCGTGGCTGCCGGGGGTGGGGATGGGATTCGGGCAGGGAATGTCCCCGGGAGCGCCTCAGCCTCTTCCCAAATTCCTTTTTCTTTGTTTTATTTTGGCCCCGGGTGAAGAGATCTTGGGTGGCTACACACAAACCGCCCGGATGCTCCGCAGCTGAGATGCAGAAAGCTTCGAGCTGCTGGGAGAGCTTAAAAATCCTGATAATGACAATAATAACCCCCCACAACAACAACAACAACAACAACAACAAAATAATCCAATAAACCAATGTAAAGACTTCGGGGTTTTCTTGGGCTTTTTTTTTTTTTTTTTCCTCTCTTTCCACACGAGGAAAAAAAAAAATCCACAGGAAGTTTAAATAGATTAAAGATTGAAATGCAGTTACAGAAAGAAGCTGACCAGATTTGATCTAGCCCAAAACTCACGGCAAACGCACCAAAAAAAAAAACAAAAAAAAACCAGACACAGCTGCTGCAGTATTTTTTGTTATATATATATATATATGTAAAATTAAATACAAAAAAGCTACCTTGGATCGAGTTAAGAGTGTGACAAGGGGCAGAAAGTGGCAGAAATCAGGGAAATCACTCGATTTTGTGGATGGATTCCAGGGATGCTCACAGCAGCCCTGGCCTAGCACTCCACTCCCACTCACTCTGGGATTAAGCGTGTTTTAAGCACGCACTTAAAGCCTGAGGAGGGTTTAAGCTGGTGCTTAAGAGCTCGAGTGAACGGAGCCGAGCTCCAGCCCCTGTTCCTGCCTCTGGATCTGCGAACAGGAGCAGCTTCCAGGCTCGGGGCCAAAAAAGGGAGAGATGGGAAAAAGGGAAACCTGATAAAAGTGCTAATTAGGGGATAAATGGGTTCTGGACGTTGTTTTGGTCAGTGTCACAGTCTTAATGGTATTTCCATGATATCTTTTTTTTTGTACTTAATTCCCTTTACAAGAAGAGGAAAAAAAAATAGAAAGAAATGACAGAAGTTTATTAAAAAATTTCTATTCTTTGCCCATGAAATGGGAACAGTTCGTAGCTCATCAAGTCTGGCAAGGAAATATGTTCTCATTCACGATTTTATTTGATTCCTTTTATTTATTTTTTTTGTATTTTTATTTTTTTTTAAAAAGTGTATTACGTACCCGATAAACTGGAACAGCTCTGAAAGAAGAAAGAACTGGTCCACTGGTTAAATATTTATATCTTTTTTTCTTCTTTTTTTTTTTTCTTTTTTTTGTTAAAATAAAAAAAAAAGAGGTTTGTACAGATTCCATAGACCAGAAAACCCTCTGAAGTAGTAAAGAACTTGCTGGGGCAAACGACTTTGAAGCATTGTGGTTTAAAAAGTTGCGACAGAGGAATGGCTCCGTCGGGGTCGCTCTGGATTTGGTATCGGATTTATTGGCAGTTGAGGTCTTTGCTCTGCCAGGGATGCTCATCCCGAAAAATCTGCTCTGGAAAAAGCTGCTGCGTATGCATAACAAGCTGATTCTGCAAGCATTCACCATTCAGCGTCAAATTTTTATCTCCCAAAAAAACAGCCAAAAATGGGGCCTGTCTGCACCAGAGGGGCTGAGCTGGGGACGTCCCACGTCAATAAATAAATAAAGGTGAGAACAACAGCCAGAGTCACCGGAGAGGAGCAGAGCCCGGAGCCCTCCTGCACCCCTGGAGCTCCCAAAGCAGCCAGGAACAAGCCTGGGGTGGGATAATGGAGGGATGGGATGGGATGGGATGGGATGGGATGGGATGGGATGGGATGGGATGGGATGGGATGGGATGGGATGGGATGGGATGGGATGAGAAGGGATGAGAAGGGATGGGATGGGATGACAGGATGGGATAGGATGATGGGATGGGATGAGATGTTGGGATGATGGGATGAGAAAGAATGAGAGGATGGGATGGGATGGTGGGATGGAATGATGGGATGAGATGGGATGAGATGGGATGGGTGGGATGGGATGGGATGGGATGAGGGAAGCTTGTCCACAACTCAAACATGCCAGAAGGAGAAAGGGTTTCAAGGCTTCCCCCTGTGACACCAAGGGAAGGTTTGCAGAGGCTCCCCCAGCCCAGGGGGCTCCAGCACAGGCAGGGCTTTGCCAGGCGCCGCGGGAGGATTAAAGCAAAGCAAGCAGGAGGCTCGTCCAGCGAGAGACCCTTCCTGGCACGGGCTCTACATTCCATACATTCCTACCTTCTCGCAGGTAAATCTTTGAAGAAGAACAATTTTTTTTTCTTTTCTTTTTTAGTTTTTTTTTTGTCCTTTTTTTTTTTTTTTTTTTAGAAAAGTGCTTTGCTGGGTTCTGCAGGAGGGAGGGGCGCTCGCGGTTCGTTTTCCTCTTTTCGAGGGACAATTTCTCTCCCTGCACACAACGAACCTCCCCTGCTCAAGGAAGTGCTACTTTCAGTCACAAGGTCAGGGTAAACACGTTTTTCAAATGTAAAGCAGTTTCAACTGTTTAAAGCACAATCATAGGGATGCGAGAAAAAAAAAAACAACAAAAAAAAACCAAACCAAGCACTTTGCAAGAATTAAATAAAGCATGTAATAAATACGAATCATAAACTTCTGTACACAGGAGTAAGGGTTTGGGGTTTTTTTTTCTTTTTTTTTTTAATCATTTAATCAATATAAAAAAAATGGTTTTTTTCTGTTTTGCTTTTGTATTCAGTGCATCTTCTTCCTCTTTAAAATGCTTAACCCTTTCCTTTCTGCATTTCTCAGGCCCAGGATTACGCACACCTAAATGGCAAAAAAGACAAGGTCTAACAAACCCCCTTTCCAAAAAACTCTAAAAAAATATTCACAGCCTCAAACAGTTTTGTACATTTCAAGCAACAAAAGGTATAGAAAAAGGCACAAGTAACTGCATACATGTGGAGATAATACCAGACTGGGACAAAGAAAACCAGGATTTTTTCCATGGGTTTGGTCATTCACTAGAGTGCTTCTTATGATTATACTAAAGGAAATAGTGTTGAAAAAACGTCTGTTGATTTTACAGAGGAAGCCTAAAGGTGGAACAGCCGGCGGAGAGGCTCAAGTACTTCCCGCGTTTTCATCCACCTTTTTGTGAGTTTGACCTAAATCGGAGTGCTCTGGGTGTGGGCTGCTCCCGGAGAGGTTCCTGGGGCGCGGGGAGCAGGGCCGGGCCTGGGGGTGACCAGGGGAGGCTTCGGAGGGGCTGTCCCTGGCCAGCGAGGGGACGGCTGAGATGAAAGTGCAGGCTGGTTCCGAAGGGGTGCTCGAGCTGCCCGATTGCTGCTTGCCCGTGGCTTTGGAGGGTTCCTCCCCGCCGGCCGAGGGCTCCGGACAGGGCTCCTGGGTGGTGCTGGGGCTGCCTGGGGACGCCGAGAGCCGCGGCTGCTGCGCTGGGCTGGGCTCGGCTTCGGCCGCCGGGCTGTGCTCCTCCCGCTCCGGCTGGAGCTCGCTGGTCCTCATCTTCTCCTCCGCCGGCTGCTCCGGGGACAGGGTGTACTTGGAGACTTTAGCGACGGGGGACACGGACTCCGATGAGGGCTCCGGAGGGCTTTGAGGCTCCCCGTCCCTCCTGGCGGCCCGGCCGGCTGAGGGGACGAGGTGTCCGGCTTGGAGGGACAGCACGGGGCCGGGCACCAGGCTGGCGTGGTGGGAGCTGGGCCTGGCCTGCACCATCTGGATGCCCCCGATGGGGATCATGGGGTACGGGGTCCTGGCGAGGTGCTGCGAGTGCAGCGGGAGGTGGCTGAAGACATTCTCCTCCCCTCCTCGGTGGAGGTCGTGAGGGGCCGGCGGGGGCCGGGGGCAGGCGGGCTGCGGGGCGCCGGGGGAGCAGGGCGGGCTGCGCGGTTCCGTCTTCTGTGCCGGGGAGGGAAAAGAAGAGCTGGGTCAGTGTGACACACGCGGGTGATGATGCGTGCTCGCTGCAAGGACCGGGGGTTGCGTTTTGGTGTGATTTCAGGGAGGGAGGTCAGCTGAGGGAGATGTGGAGCCCCGAGCGGCACAAGCCACGGCGTTTCCCTTCTGGGACAAATGTGCCTGTGGTGTGTTGGGGCACAGATCCAGGGGTCTGGCTTAGGCCTGGATCATTATAAAAGCAGAGATTTGTTTGGTTGGAAGGGACTTTTAAAGGCCATCTTGCCGTGGCAAGGACAGCTTTACTAGATCAGCTTGTTCCCAGCCCCATCCAACCCGGCCTCGGGCTCTTCCAGGGATCCAGGGGCAGTCACAGCTCCTCTGGGCACCCTGTGCCAGGGCCTCACCACCCTCAGAGTAAATAATTTCCTTAGTTCTAGTCTGGATCTCCCCTACTTTAGTTTAAAACCATCACCAGCTCTAGTCTGGATCTCCCCTCTTTTAGTTTAAAACCATCACCCCAACTCTCAGAGCTGCCTCTGAAACACTTGCAGAAGCTGCTTTGGATCCCTGTCAGTGCAGGGGGTTCCTGAGAGCCCAGAATGAGGTTCTTTAATTATTAATTAATTAATTAATTTTCACTGTGCTTTCCTACAGCAGGATTGCATCCTTGCAGCTGCTGAGTGCGGGGATGCTTCCAGTGAGAGGTGACATCAACTCCAGCACACCCAGCAGTGGGTCCCCACCACCACCCTCACGGGGTGCTCTGTGCAAATCAAGGGTTCAGACCCTACATTTTACCTTTTCCTCTTTCTCTCTCGGTGCTTCCCATAGTTTCCTAACGTACATCATGGAGAGATATGTGGCTAAACAGAAAGGGATTAATTAGTGATAAATCCCTGCACAGGACTCCCAAGAAGAGGAAGCAACAGAAACTGAAATCAACTTTCAATTAAGATGGGGTTGGAGATAAAGTGTGACGATCCACTGGAGGGCACATTTCTTTGTAGGATTATGGGGAATAATTCCCTGATCCTGTGAGCTGGATCTCTGAAGAGGCAGCAGAGGAAAGCAGCAAAAGAGAGCAGGAAAGAGAAAAAGGAAGAGCCACCAAAGGCAGTGTGTGCTGGGTCAGCAGTGACAAGCCCAAACACTGCTAAATGTCACTTATCCACAGGAAGCCTTGGCTAAATCACTTCAGGGATGTTGGGAAACCCCAAACAAATATTTCAGTGGTGCAACAACCACCACGAGGAGAGGCTGCCCTAAGCAAGGGCCAGAGGGAAGAGACATGGTCGTGGTGAGATTTGGCAGCGAGCCTGACACTGGAACTGAGCTAAGATCATCTTCAAGCTCTGTTTGGGACCTGATTAACCCTCCTCTGGTCTTTCTGTCTCTTGTGGCCTTACCAGGAATGTTAATTTTGCAATCAAAGCCCAGCTGTCCATCGTGCTGATAAAGGGGAATTTTTCCATTCGGGTTTTTGCTGTTGCTTTGGAGGCACATGGAAAAGTAACAGTGGTGGCTCTGGGTGCAGAAAAGGAGCAGGAAAATGAAGCCAAAAGGTAAATGTGAACAAAGGAGCTGGAAGGTGGGAATGGCAGACAAGCAGGGCTGAAAACATTGTCTCCTACTGTGGATTTGGGAGCTGAGGGGATTTGCTGCAAGCGGAGGCAGCGGGAAGTTATCCTGACAGAAGAGTTTGAAGGATGAGGGTTCCCAGAGCCCTGAGATTCACCACAAGAAGTGAATTGACAGGAATGGGAAACAGCATTAAAGGAAGCCAAGGTTTAAACCTAAAATAAAGGAGAGTCTCTGAGAAGGTGAGACAAAGACTCAGAGTGGAAAGGAGGAGGAAGGAGGCACCACAGGACAGAAAGGTCTGGAGAAGCCCTGGCTCAGCATCTGGGGTGGCAGGAGCTCTGTAAAAGCCTCTCTCTCTCCCCAGTGCAGTCCCTGAGGGCTGGAGTCTCTCCCCACAGCGAGTGGATCTCACATTCATCAGCACAGCTGACAGCAGAGCCAGGAAATCCAGCAGGAATGGGAAACATTCCACCAGACCCCACATCAATCTGCCTGCAGCACTGGGGAGGAACAGGTGATTTCCCTTTGCCCACAGGATTTGATTTGTCCAGCAGAGAGATTAAATAACGTTCTGGCCCCAGTGGGAAACCCCTCTCTGTGCTGAAGAGAGCAGCGAGGTGAAATGAGAGATGTCCAAACAAATATTTCTCAGCAGCTGATCCAGCAGAGCTGACTGTGGGTGGACACAGGGCTCAGCCAGGGCTGCTGCAGAGCTGCCTCAGGTCACTGACCAGTGGAAAATGGTCACAGCTCCACCCCAGCCAGGGAAACCTCAGGGATGGGAATGAAATTCCCAGGAACAAAAAGGCTCTTGGTGACAATTAATCCTTAAGAGGTTGTCCTTGCTGATTGTCCCAGCAGGACTAGCTGGCTCAGGAGTGGGAATAACCCCTTGGAGGAGGGATAACTTTATTTCTCTCCAACTGAGAAGGGCAGGACCTAAATGAGTGCCAGACTGACTGCTGTCCCCTGTCCCTGCTCTCTGGGTCACCTGTGACAGGGGTCACGGAGCCCCTGTGCACTTCTGCATCACAGCCTTCACCCAAAACCACGCCAGAGACCACCCAGTGGGGACCAGAGGGCAGCAGGGCACCGGACTTACCAGCTTGGACTCGTAGAGCTGTAAGTTTTTGCCAAAGAACCTGTGAGGTAGAGGCATCGAAGAGAATATCCCGGGCTGGGCTTGATATGAGCTTGGAACTTTGTCCTCTGCCGATTTGCTCGTGCCAGGCAAGTCCTCTTTGCCGGGGGGTGGATACCTGGCCAGCTCCAAGCAGCCTGGAGACAAGACTTTCTTCAGGGAGAAGTACCTCAGGGATGCCATCTCTCTGCTGGGCGACGAGTGCCTGGCGGGGGACACTTCTCCATCTGGAGGGAGGGCCGTCCTCGGGGACAACTCCCTCCGCGGGGACAGGTGCCTGCTGGGCGACAGCTCGAGCCTCGGGGACACACATCTCAGGGGAGACGCCTCCCTCCTGGGGGAGAGGCGCTGGCAGGGGGACAGCCCCCTCCCCGGGGACAGGCAGCGCAGGGAGGAGGGCAGCTCCGCCGTCGGGGAGAAGCGTTTGGGGGAGGTTTCGTTTTTGGTCAGTAAATGCTTCCTGGCTATCATTGGTCTGCTGCTGCCGCCCCCTCTGCCGCACTCCTGGCTCGGGGACCACCTTTTCCTCGGGGAGGTGTCTTTGGAGGTCGACAGGTCCACGGGCAAGGACATGGGTGGCCTGGTGACAGACTCTCTCTCGGCAGGAGCCAAGCGCTCGGTGGAGGTCAGAGCTGGTCTGTGCAGGCTCAGGAAGCTGTGGCACACAGCAATGTCGCTGCTGTCTGCTGACCACTTGCTCTCCAGCCCTGAGGAGGAGGAGGAGGAGGCCTGCTGGCCTTCTTCCCCTGCTTTTGGGGTGCTGGGAGCAGCTTCTCGAGCTGTGGATGTTTGGGTGCCTTCCTCTGGAGAAGACGGGGAGCCCCCCGAGGGGTGCAGCAGGAGGGGGCCGGGTTTGCCTTCGGGCAGCTTCGGCCCTGGCTCCTCTTGGCTCTCCTCTTCCTCCTCGTCTTCCTCGTCCTCGTTGTCGTCGTCGTCGTCGGATTCCTCGAGGTCTGAAAACTGGTGCTCCTCGATGGGCTCAGATCCCTCCCGCCCCTCAGAGTCCTGGAAAAGGTCTTCACTGGTTCCTGGGGGCAGACACAGAACAGGGAGTGTGAAACACATGGTCAGGGGCTATTTCTGTGTTAAATCTTCTCACTGAACACATGGTGAGGGGCTATTTTTGGGTTAAATTTCACCAAACACATGGTTAAGGGTCATTTCTATGCTAAATCTGCTCACCAAACACATGTAAGGGGCTAGTTCTGTGTTAAATTTCCTCACTAAACACATATAAGAGACTATTTTTCTGTTAAATGTGCTCACCAAACACATGTAAGGGGCCGTTTCTGTGCTAAATCTCCTCACCAAATACGTGTTCAGGGGCTATTTTTTGTTAAATCTCCTCATCAGACACACGTTCAGGGTCTATTTCTGTGCTAAATCTGCTCACAAGCTCCAAGGGCACCAGAGGAGAGAGGACCTGGCAGCTCCTGGGTGTGATCTTTGAAGCTGCAGCCTCTCCCTCTCTGCCAGTTCCCCTGCTGATGATCCCAGTGGATCCCAGTGGATCCCAGGGAATCCCACTGTGCCCCAGTTTCAGTTCCAGCTCTGTCAGCACACGCAGCCCTCAGTCCCTGCTGGGCACCTGCCACACTTTTTATTTGCTTTATTTGCTCTAAATGGCAAAACCCCCCATCTTTAATAGATAAGAACAGCAGCCCCTTCATCCTTCAGTGGGGTTTGAGGATTTATTTTTTAGAATGGTGGCCCCAGAATATCCACAGCTGCCACCAACCCCACGTGTTGGGCCTTTTCCTGCCTAGATTTCATGACAGATAAACAGCAGCAAGGCAGGTCTTCTGCTAAAAATCAAACAACAGCATGGAAGGAGCCTCTGTGGGTATTTCCTGGGTAGGATAAATTCCAGCTGTGGTTCAGATGTTTCTGTGGGGCAGAGGGTTTGGGGCTTTGTAAATCAGAGCTTGTTGCAGTGAGGAGGATGAAAGAGCCAATTCTAAAGTATTTTAAACATTTCTGTATTTAAAGGCGGGTTAAAATACATCTCTGAGCTGCTTGAAGGGCCAGCAGGAGCTTTCTGAGCATTCAGGGCTCAGAGAACAATCTGTTTTTCCCCTGGTGGGTGTGCAGAGCTGCGGGCAGCAGGGACGGCCCGGCCCGGAGAGGCCCGGCGGGAACAGCCACTGGATGTCACTGCAGCCCCGCGGAGCGACAGTGCCACCTCCCCTGTCAGGAGGGGCTGGGGATGTCACCGTGGGCACGGGGATGGAGCGGAGCGGCCGGGACACACCCGGGCACGGGCTGGCCGCAGAGCCCTGCCGGTGCTGTGACACCTGAGTGTGTGTGACACCTGAGTGTGACACCTGAGTGTGACACCTGAGTGTGTGTGACACCTGAGTGTGACACCTGTGTGTGTGTGACACCTGAGTGTGACACCTGAGTGACACCTGAGTGTGTGTGACACCTGAGTGTGACACCTGAGTGTGACACCTGAGTGTGACACCTGAGTGTGTGTGACACCTGAGTGTGTGTGACACCTGAGTGTGACACCTGAGTGACACCTGAGTGTGTGTGACACCTGAGTGTGATACCTGTGTGTGTGGCACCCGAGTGTGACACCTGAGTGTGACACCTGAGTGTGACTCCTGTGTGTGTGACACCTGAGTGTGACACCTGAGTGACATCCATGTGTGACACCCTGAGTGTGACTCCTGTGTGTGTGTGACACCTGTGACACCTGAGTGTGACACCTGTGTGACATCTGTGTGTGTGTGTGACACCTGTGTGTGACTCATGTGACACCTGAGTGTGACACCTGTGTGTGACACCCGTGTGTGACACCTGTGTGTGACACCTGTGTGTGACACCAGAGTGTGACACCTGTGTGTGACACCTGTGTGTGGGTGACACCTGTGTGTGTGTGACACCTGTGACACCTGAGTGTGACACCTGTGTGTGACACCCGTGTGTGACACCTGTGTGTGACACCTGTGTGTGACACGAGTGTGACACCTGTGTGTGACACCTGTGTGTGACATCCGTGTGTGACACCTGTGTGTGTGACACCTGTATGTGTGTGACATCCGTGTGTGACAGCAGTGTGTGACAGACCCCAGCCCTGCCAGCCCCTCCCCTGGGCTCACCCTGTGACACTCTCCTGCTGTCCCCAGCCTGGGACAGTCCCCACCCAGAGCTGTCACCGCCTGCAGTGCCGCCTGCCGGGGACATCAAAGGGACACCTGCCTGCACAGAGGGGACACGGCCACACAGCACCAAGTCCCCTCAGTGACGGACTGAAGAGTTTAATTTGGTTTATTTGGAATTCCAGGGCCTCACAAGTGACTGCTCATGAATCACTTGGCATTGCCAGTCACACGGATTTTCCCATGGCTGATTATTCCCAGCCAGGAGCCTGCCTGGGACTGGAAATGGAAAGGAGCTTCTCATCCTGGTTCAAAATGATTATGCAGCCCAGACTCTTCTGAAACTGGAAAGGGAAAGGAGGTTCTCATCCTGGTACAAAATTATTATCCAGCCCAGAGTTTACCTGGGACTAGAAAGGGAAAGGAGCATCTGATCCCAGTTCAAAATGATTATGCAGCCCAGACTCTCCTGAAACTAGAAATGGAAAGGAGGTTCTCATCCCGGTTCAAAATGATTATCCAGCCTAGAGTCTCCTGAAACTGGAAAGGGAAAGGATTATCTCCTCCCAGTTCAAAATTATTATCCAGCCCAGAGCCTGCCCGGGACTGGAAATGGAAAGGAGGTTCTCATCCTGATTCAAAATCATTATCCAGCCGAGAGTCTCCTGAAACTGGAAAGGGAAAGGATTGTCTCCTCCCGGCTCCACAGATCCTGCAGCCCTCCCCGAGGGCAGGGCTGTCCCAGCAGCTCTCCCTGCAGAGGGATCCTGGCTCACACTGTGAAACCCTCCCTGCTGACAGGGCTGCTGGGCCCGGGCTGTAACTCCCCGAGGAGCTGAGCTCAGAACAAATATTATTCCAAACTCCCAGCTGTAGGCTGAGCCGTGCATATTTCCTGCTCGGAACAGGAATGCATTTCACTGGCAGAGCTGTGAGCCAGGCCCTGACTCTGGTTTTTTGGGCTTGGGGACAGGCAGGAGCTGTGCCTTGCCTTGGTGCTCTCCTCTCTTTGCCCCAGCTGGGACAGAGCAGGGTCAGGAGTGAAGGGAAAGTGAAGCCAGCCCCAAACTGAGGAGCTGTTTGCATTTTGCCACCACAAATTCCAGCCAGGGGAACACCCCAGTGAGT
Organism: Trochalopteron elliotii; assembly: GCA_024734555.1. Taxonomy (NCBI): domain Eukaryota; kingdom Metazoa; phylum Chordata; class Aves; order Passeriformes; family Leiothrichidae; genus Trochalopteron; species Trochalopteron elliotii. The sequence continues at coordinate 39,394 of JANPWX010020020.1, forward strand.
CCTGGCACAGCCCCAGGGAATTGCTTTGGCCTCCTGACACGATCCCAGCAGGCAGGGACAGAGCTCAGGCCTCAGCCCAGGCTTCCAAAATTCATCCTGCTGAGCTCGTGGGGAGAGAAAGGGCAGGGCAGGGAGGGAGGGAGGAAGGAGAGAGGGAATTAGTGGGAATGTGTCCTGCTGACAGCTTTGTCTGAGGTTGCATCTCATTCCATGGGTGTTATTTATTCTCCCCAACTGGTACCACCCCACCGAGCCCAGCCCAGGCAGGAGTGAGGAATTATGCTCCAATCTCCTTTTATAGTAACACCCTTTGCTTTCTGCTGCCCCTTAAATAGAAATACAAACAATCAAGTGAAATACAACTCCGGTTTAAAATAATCCAGGGAGTTTTAGGAACTGCTGCTCCCTCTCTGCCAGCCCCCAGAGGAAAGCACAGTAACCTCCCTGTGCTGCTCTGTGTCAGGTGGAAATTGGAGCCTTTTTTATTATAATTATTATTATCTAATTAAAACAGTCCGTTTAGTTCTTGTTCTGAGCCTCTTTGCAAAGAAGAGAGAGGACACAGGGGAGGGCTCATTGCAGCCCCTCACCCTGAGAGCAGGGCCTGTGATCACAGCTGGGATCTCAGATTTCTCAGGCACCTTTCTGCCATTCCTGTGTCATTTTCTCATCTATCCAAACGGCCCCAGCCATTAGGGGACAAAATCCCATTTTCTGCCTCTCTCCTTGGCAGAACCAGAGCCACTGGAGCTGGAAATGTCCCCAGGATCACCAACCCCCAGCACGGGCAGCTCTGACATCCCTGCAGCACCAAAACCTCGAGGCAGGCACAGAACCAGAGCCACTGGAGCTGGAAATGTCCCCTGAGATCACCAATCCCCAGCTCTGCCCATCCCTGCAGCACCAAAAACCTTGACCAGGCACAGAACCAGAGCCACTGGAACTGAAAATGCCCCCAGGATCACCAACCCCAGCAAGGGCAGCTCGGCTCATCCCTGCAGCACCAAAACCTTGAGCAGGCACAGAACCAGAGCCACTGGAGCTGGAAAAGTCCCCCAGGATCACCAATCCCCAGCAAGGGCAGTTCTGCCCATCCCTGCAGCACCAGAACCTCAAGGCAGGCACAGAACCAGAGCCACTGGAGCTGAAAATGTCCCCTGAGATCACCAACCCCCAGCTCTGCCATCCCTGCCCCACCAAAACATTGACCAGGCACAGAACCAGAGCCACTGGAGCTGGAAATGTCCCCCAGGATCACCAATCCCCAGCTCTGTCCATCCCTGCAGCACCAAAAACCTTGATTTTGGCACAGAACCAGAGCAACCGGAGCTGCAAAACTCCCCCAGGATCACCAATCCCCAGTTCTGCCAATCCCTGCAGCACCAAAACCTTGAGCAGGCACAGAACCAGAGCCACTGGAGCTGGAAATGTCCCCCGGGATCACCAACCCCCAGTTCTGCCCATCCCTGTAGAATCAAAACCTTGGGCAGGCACAGAATCAGAGCCAGTGGAGCTGGAAATGTCCCTCAGGATCATCAATGCCCAGCTCTGCCAATCCCTGCAGCACCAAAACTTTGAAGCAGGCACAGAACCAGAGTCACTGGAGCTGGAAATGTCCCCTGAGATCACCAATCCCCAGCTCTGCCCATCCCTGTAGCATCAAAACCTTGGGCAGGCACAGAACCAGAGCCACTGGAACTGAAAATGCCCCCAGGATCACCAACCCCAGCTCTGCTCATCCCTGCAGCACCAAAAGCTGGGGCAGGCACAGAACCAGAGCCACTGGAGCTGGAAATGTCCCCCGGGATCACCAACCCCAGTGAGGCTCCCCAGGCTCAGACCCTCCTGTGGATGCAGCTCCCAGCACGACCCCACCACACACAAACCTCTGGAAGGATCCTGGAGGGGACAAAAGTGTCCCCATCTGTGGCAGGATGTCCTGCAGGGCAGGGCTGTGCCCTGGCTGGATCCTGCCCCCTCTCTCAGCACCCACAGCAGCTTCAGCAAGGGGAAGATTTTACCTTCTTCGGCTTCCAGATCCACCAGTGAAGATACCAACACGCCCAGCTCCTGACATTTTTTGCTGTGGGCCTTTGACTTCATGTGTTTAGTCAGATTCCCTGAAAAGAAGCAGAAAATGTATTTTACTCAAATATGGCTCCTTTTTTCCACTTTCTTTTTACCCTTTTCTTTTTCTTTTTTCCTCTTTTTTCCTTTTTTCTCTTTTTTCCTTTTTTCTCTTTTTTTCCTTTTTTCTCTTTTTTCCTTTTTTCTTTTTTCTTTTTTTTCTCTTCTTTCCTTTTTTATTTTTCCCTGTTTTTTCTGTTTTTTTCTGTTTTTATTTTTCTTTTTTTTTTCCCTTTTACAAGCTCGCCAGTCACAAATCAAAACTCTCACTGCACCAGACAAAGGTCCCTGACTGTCCCCAAGCCCCTGCCCACTGCAAACCCCCCATGACACGAGGTCAGGTCCCCCCCTTCCCTCCCTCTGCTGCTGCCCTGGGGTGCAGGAGGAGGTGCTGGAAGGGCTGTGGGACCTTTCAGGGTTTGTGCAGCCTGGAAAAACTGCTGGGGAAAACTTTTTGGGGGAAGAAAAGGCCTGGGCTGCTTTCAGCTGTGAGGGTGAAGCAAATTAAAAAATCGTAGGGAAGAAGGGATGGGAAACACATCCCAGTGTGGCATCACCTCAATCTCAACAGCCCCTGGCGGGGAGAAGCTCCTCAGCACTACAGGGCAGGGCAGTTCCACCCTGGAAATGTTCCAAAAACACGTGGATGTGGCACTTGGGAACATGTGGCAGTGGTGGTTGGGCTGGGTGACCTTGGAGGGCTTTTCCAGCTTTAATGATTTTATGAATTTATGATAAAACGAGGCTTTGAGCTGCCAGCAAATGGGGAAAACCCTACATTCCCATTTTCCCCCAAAAAAGGATGGCTCAGGTGCTCTGGAAACATTCCAAAAACACGTGGACGTGGCACTTGGGGACATGGGGCAGTGGTGGTGGCCTTGGCACTGCTGGGGAAGGGCTGGGTCATTTGGAGGGCTTTTCTAGCTTTAATGATTTTATAATTCTATGACAAAATGAGGGTTTGAGCTGCCAACAACAGGGAAAAACCCTACATTCCCATTTTCCCTAAAAAAGGATGGCTCAGGTGCTCTGGAAACATTCCAAAAACACGTGGATGTGGCACTTGGGAACATGTGGCAGTGGTGGTTGGGCTGGGTGTCCTTGGAGGGCTTTCCCAGCTTTAATGATTTTATGATTCTACAATAAAATGAGGGTTTGAGGTGCCAACAACAGGGAAAAACCCTACAATCCCTTTTACCCCAAAAAAGGATGGCTCAGATGCTCTGGAAGGCACCAAAGGGCTGGGCCAGCTCAGCTCCTTGAGCAGGAGGAGTCCTGGACCCCCTCTGGAATTCAGAAACCTCCAAATGAGGTTCAGAAACCTCCAAATGAGGTTCAGAAACCTCCAAACGAGGCTTCCTGGAGGCAGGATGGGAAGAGCAGCCCCTGGGAGAGGGAGAACAGGGTGTGGGGTCACTGGGGGCTGCTCTGGGATAACTCCTGGGCAGCAGAGGCCACCCTCTCTAATTCCACCTCCCAAATTACAGGCAGGTTAATTAGATACTAATTAACCCTACTTACAGCCCAGGGAAATGCTGGACAAAGGGGAGCATTTGCTGGAGGGGGAAAAGCAGGCAGGTGGAGCAGACAAGAGGATGAAGGCTAGGAGAATTAAAGCAATAAAAATGTCCCATTTTCCCTTTTCCTCTCCTACAGTTCTTCCTAAAACCCCAGGCTGAGACTGGGATTTAGATTAAACCCCATCCAGTCCCATGGCAGGGACACCTCCCACCATCCCAGGGTGCTCCAAGCTCTGTCCAGCCTGGCCTTGGACACTTCCAGGGATTTATGGGCTGAGGGGATGATGAGAAGGAACCTGGGCCCTGCTGAAGGAGTGTTTGCATGTCCCTGATGTGCCCCCAGCTTTGCTGGAAGTGACACCTGAGGGCACTGAGGAGCACCAGGCTTGCTTTTCTCACCAAACAATTAAAAAAAAAAGAGGAAAACCAGAATTCTCTCCCTTTATTACAACCTCCAGTGAGGACTGAGGTCCTGCAGTGCAAATCCCCAATCCCTGAGCTGGTGGGAGCCTCTCTGAGACTCTCCTGCTGCTGCTGCTCTGGATATCAGGGATAAAAAAGCCACTGTTCACTGGAGCAGAGCATTTCCCGTGGTGCCCTCACCTCTCAGAGAGTGCCACAACCACCCAGCTGCCACCTTGATTTCTCCTTAGCCCATGAATTATTTATCTCAGCCCATTTTATACAGAATGGAGCAGCTCCAGCAGGAAGGACCACGAGAGACAAAGGCTGACTCTGTGTATCAGGCACCCAACCTGGAGGAGGATTCAGGGGCTGTTTAACAACTTGAATGCAGCAAAACAGCTGCAAATAAGAGAGATTTATTATTTTTAAGCCTCAGGTTTAACTGCCCTTAGTCAGGACACTCAGGTGTGAGGATGAGGCCAGCCTGGCTCAGCTCCCTGCTCCAAATCAGAGCCTTTTTCTCCTCCCCAAAACAGGAGTTTTGTCGTGGCCCCAAACCCACCCTGTGAGCCAGGAGTGTGTTCTCACGGACACCTCTGCTCCCAGTCAATCACCACTGCCTGAAAATAAAAAAAAAAAAAAAAAACAAACCCATTCACAGTCCCAGCTGTGGCCTCATGGAGCTGGAATTTCATTTTGGAAGTGAAAAGCAGCGAAAACACAGCCTGAGTCAGTATGCTGCAATCCACACTGTGCAGCTCACACCTCACAGCCCTGCTGCCAGGAATGCCCCATCCCTGCAAAATCCCTGCAAAATCCCTGCCTGGAGCCTCTCCAGGGGCAGCAAACAGCAAATCAGCCCGAGGCAGTGCCTGCTGTGAGCTCCGTGGGGATCCCTGAGTGGGGAGGGGACATCGGGGACATCCCCAGCAGTTCTGGTGTGACCCCAGNTGTGCAGTCCCCCTGTCCCTGTTCAGCTGCAGGACCTGTCCCTGTCCCTGTCCCTGTGCAGTTGCAGGAGCTGGCCAGGGCTCCCTGAGCCCTCCTGCCCCTCTCCTGGGGCTCAGCTGTGCCAGGAGCCACCAGTGCCACCTCCCGTTGTGTTTTGTGTCCCTGGGCAGGGCAGGGTGTGGCTCCTGTCCTCCTTTCCCAGCCCAGGCACTGCCAGCCCCAAACAAATTCACCCCAAACACCAAAGCACCAACTCAATTCCATGTTTCCTCCCTCTCCAACTCCTTTTCCCTCAGCTCTGCCTCCATCCCCCCTGCTCAGACCAGGTAAAGCTGCTGGCCAAAATCCTCCTGCAAAGCTTTGGGTGCAAATTTCATTGGAGAAATCCCGACAAAACAGGGAAGCTGCATCCTTTTAGAGAAGGGAGACTCAGCAGGGCAGATCCTTATCTGCCCCCTCTGCGTGGTTTTAAGGAAATTAAAAGCTGGAGACTCCTTTCCACCGGCTGAGAAGCTGAGTGATCATCCTGGGAGCAATCTGGAGGACAAGGGTATTTATCTGATCAGGGCTCTTCTTGCAGTTTGTGGTTTTTTAGACCCCCCCCTTAATTAACGCTGGCAGGATTAAAGGCTGGAGTCCTTCCTTGGGCAGATTTCCAGTAAAATCAACACCACTCTGCCTAAGTGAGATCTGAATCCTGCAAGGGAAGGCTCACAGCTACTTGTTGCCTTGCAGAGTTCTGGCTCCCAAGTTAAAAAAAGGAAAAAAAAAAAAAAAAGAATAAAAAAAAAACCACACAGCATTGCTTCCTTGGAAACCATGGAAAAAACATCTCGGAGGGAGCAAGAGAGACCAGCAGGGAGGCTGGATTTAAATAGCAGAGGAATTACACTGAACCCCAAGCAGGTAAGTGCTCCTTACTGGGGATTGTTTAACAAAAAAAAACCCTCCCGGATTTGAAATAAACTGGCTATATTTAAAAAAAAAAAGCTCTGAGGAATTGTGGGGAATTGTGAGCCCACAGGAGGAGCAGAGCTCCCATTACGCCTGCCCAGAACTATGTGCTCCAGCTGCCTCAGCTCTGCTGGTGCTGGGAGGTCTTAGTGGGGACTTAGAGCAGCTTAAATGCCTGTGTTGTTTGGAGAAAGCTGTGACTCGAGCCTTCCAAAAGCACCTAAAGCAGCTTAATGGGGACTGGAAGTGATTTCCCAGTTAAATTTCATGAGGAAAATTGATTTTTTTTTTTTTTTCAGAAGAGCCATTACTGTGTTTTCAAGGTGAGGGAGTTAAAGCAGAAGGTGGGGAGCTGAAGCCTTGAGATTCCTGGGCAAACAATCCTGTCTGTGCTGGGGCTGCACCATCCCTTCTATTCCTGCTGTTAAATCTGATCAATTCAGCAACAACCAAAAAAATAACCCCAAAAAACCAACAAATGACCGAGTGCAGGAGACACAAACAGCCAGAGCTTCACAGGATTAACAATTGTCACATTCCTCTTTGAAAATCACTTGAAAGGAAGAACAGCAGCTCCTCTGGAAGGAGAAACCAGGCTGGGAGGGCTGGGGGTGCTCCCCTGGAGAGGAGAAGCTCCAGGGAGAGCTCAGAGCCCCTGGCAGGGCCTCAAGGGGCTCCAGGAGAGCTGCAGAGGGACTGGGGACAAGGGCTGCAGGGACAGGACACAGGGAATGGTCTTTAAACTGATGGAGAATGGATTGAAATGGGATATTGGGCTGGAATTGCTCCCTGTGAGGGCGGTGGGCTGGAATTGCCAGAGCTGCCCCTGGATCCCTGGCAGGGCCCAAGTCCAGCTTGGCTGAGCCCCTGCTGCCCCTTCAGTGGGGTTTGGGGGTTTTTGGCTCATGGGTTGTGCTGCTCACCCCAAACCCCCTCAGCCCCTCTCCTCTGGGCATCCCTGCCTCCCTCCTCTGACTGGTTCAAGAATTAGGATGAAGATATTTGGGATAAATTCCTCCCTGTGAGGATCAGGATGAAGATACTCAGGATAAATTCTCCCTGGCAGGGTGGGCAGGGGCTGGGCTGGAATTGCCAGAGCAGCTGTGGCTGCCCCTGGATCCCTGGCAGTGCCCAAGGCCAGGCTGGACACTGGGACAGTGGGAGGTGTCCCTGGGGGTGGCACTGGATGGGATTTCAGTTCCCTTCCAACCCAAACCATTCCAGGATTCTGTGATTTTGCCAGGAGATGCCCTCACACACAGAGAACCAGCCATAACTGATAATCTGTGTCCCAAATAAATCCCTGAAACAGCTTTTATGTGGGATTTAAATAGTGCACAGGCCTTGATTTAGGTCTTGGTGTGGAGCTGACGTCCCCAGGTGAGACTTTATGAGGAGAAAAGCTGTAATTTACAGAAGCCATTGGGCAGAGGAGTTCAATTTTTAAAAAATCAATTATTATCTTTTATCCTTATTGACATATAGATTAAAGGAGTGAATTTGCACATGCAGCCTCCCTGTATCCACACAGGCTATGAAATTTCAGCCTCTTCCTGGATCAGACCTGTCCCCTGTATCAGCCAAAAGCTGATATTCCAGAAAAGTACCCAGGATCTGCAGATTTCCAATTGAGCAGAATTCCCAGTGAGGCTGAGACTTTACTGGCTACACTGGCTACAGAAAATACCAGAGAATATTTCACTGGAAGTCCTTTGCTCCCAGCCCTGACTCCTGGATTTTTTTTTTCCCCCTGGAGAGTTCCAGAGTTCCTTTTTCTCAGTGTTTAATCTCCTGGCTGGGTCATTGGGGCATTTTCTGTTCCTGGCCTCACATCCCATGGGATGTCCAGGCAGGGAATCCCTGAGGACAGCCCTGTCCTCACCCCAGGGGACATTTGTGACATCCCCAGGAGCACAGGGACACTCCCAGCAGCTCCCCAGGGATGCTCAGCCCCAGGATGGACCCCAGCCCTGGGGATATTTTGGGAATGTGCCTATCCCTGTGCCCTGCCCTCCCAGCAGGGAATTCTGACAGAGTTTTCCACCAGCTGGACCCGCTCTGTGCTTTCCAGAGGAGGCTCAGGCTGCTGGAGCTGGAATAACAATAAACTGGGCAGCCCTTTAAGGGCTGGGGGGGCTGCATTTAATACATTTAATTGAATATATTTAATATATTCACATGTGCAGTACCCTCAGTGCTGCCAGGGGCTGATTTAAGGAACTGGAAATGAATTTATTGGAGGCTCTGGCTGGGGCCAGGGAGCAGTCTGGTGTCTGGGAAGTGTGAGTGGCCCAGACTGTGCAATGGGTGTCTCCTTTCCACAGCTCCCTTGAAATTAAAGTCAAGCTCCTCATCCCTCCTGACCTCCAGGCAGAGGCAGCAGAATCCACCCAGAGCTGTTCCATGCATTTTATCCAGAAATCCTGAGGAAATTGGGAGCAATCAGGACGGGAGAGGGTGATGTGAGTCTGAGGGAGGACAGAAAATAACTGTGGAAAAGGGGAATTAATGTGCCAGCACTGCCCCTCATCCCAGCTCACCCCCAGCAGCTGGGAGAGAGGGGAAGGGAAAAAGCTCTCCCCGACCTTCCTGAAAGGGAAAACAGCTTTTTCTTCATTTCCTTCCTGCCCAGAGAACAATGCAGAAGCTGCTGAACCTCCTTTAGAGACCCTCCCTCAGTCACAAAGCTCCACCGCAGTGGAGGGAGAGACACCTCATTAAAGAGGCACCTTCAGATCTGCTCCAGAAACACCAAATCAAACAAATCCCTGCAAAGCAAAATTTCCAATGCTGTTGTTCCCATCAGCTAAAGCGAGCACACACACCAAAAAAAAAAAAAAAATAAAAATAATAAAATTAATCTCATGGATTTGCTTTAAAATAATAAAAAAATAATTTTTTTCCCTGCAGTTCTGTAAGCCAAAGGAACAGATTTGCTTCCAGTGACAGAAAGGCACAAAAAGCAGACAATTAGTGAATCAGGGGAAATATTTAAAGCATTTTAAAGCAAAAGTTTTCCCAGTTCTTGGAACACGGACATGGATTTTCTAGAGTGGGAGGGGTAGTGGGGGGTGAGGTACATTTTAACCAGATAAAGATCCTCATTAAAAATAATAACAATAATAAAAACCCCATTTAACTGCTTCCAGCCTAGTCGAGAGTTTAGAGCATTAGATCATGCTGGAGAGATCTACCCCAGCCAAAACGAAGCCAGCTCCACAGACCTCCCCCTGGAGCTGATGCTGAAGGCTAAAATTAACTCTGGAAAGCTGATTTCTAAAAAAGCCCCGTGTTTTTTGTGCAAGTGCAGCCCAGCAGGAGGGAGAGCTGCAGCTTCTGCATTCTGCCATTCCCAGGGCTGCCAAACCCACCCAGCCCAGGGAGGAGACAGGGCCCAGACAAACCCCTCCAAAATGAGCTGGGAAACACCAGTTCTGCAAAGCCCCCGCTCCTCTGGGCCACTCTGCTTATAAACCACAGTTTGAAATTGCTTAAAAAATAAAAATCACTGGCAGGGGCATGAGGAAAAAAAATGGATTTTCCTCCTGCCCTTGCCGGTGATTTTTTAAGCCATCTCAAACTCTTGTTTGGTAATAACTCTCCATCACCACCTGATGCTTTTATCAACACACACAGGGCTTTTTTCCCCACTCTTCCAGAGCCCCCCCAAACAGTTTTTCTCCCATTTCTTGCAGTCTGAGCACACCCCAGGGCTGTGCCCGTCACCCCCTCCCAGCAAAGAGCCGTCCTCATGCAATTCCAAGTCACCATCATGCAACTCTTTATCCATAAATCCCCGACCTGAGGGAAGTTCTGCCCATTCCATGCATCCATAGGCAAACACAGAGACTTTGCCATTCAAATCCCAACAGAGTGTTGATGATTTTTTTTTTTGGTTTTTTGGAAGGAAGCATTTCCATGCTCCCTTGCCCATGCCAAGCGGAAGAAGGGAAGTGTCTGTTGGCAATGTGCAGCCAGAGCTGACAGATCCTTCAAGGAGCAGAGATGAAGAGCAAAAAAAAGCAGCCAGAGAGAGGTGGTGGAGAGGATGGTTTGATCCCAGCAGCCTGGGCAAAAAGCCCCACAGAAGCATGGTGGGAGTGGGGTGAGGTGATGGGAGAGGCTGAGCGGGTTCAGCTCTCCAAGGGAAACCTCAGAACAAAGTCAGAGCAAGAGGGGACGAGAGAGGAAATGAATCAGAGACAGCTCCAGGATGGGAGGGAGAGGAAGAACCGTCGCTTGGATGTGCAGCATGAGAATCTGGCCTCCAATGTGGTATCACTTCCCCTTGTCCCCCCAGCCCCAGTGAGGACCAGCACGTTGTCACCCAGAAATCCCCACCAGCCTTCCCAGCAAAGCTCCAGGCACTGCCCACCCCTGAGTCACCCACTCTGGTCACCTCCCTGCTCCTCCTCTGTCCCCTCTGGGCCAGCTCACATGCCACAGAGCACGCAGCATCCCTCCCCACAGCCACACTGTGCCACTGCCTGGGTGACACCAGCTCCTTCTGGGGCGCTGGACCCTCCCAGCTGTGTCACCCTCTGAGACTGATGTACAAACAAGAGGTGTTTTACAACATCCTGGGCTGGAAGGGATCACCCCATCCAGCTCCTGCATGGGACAGCCCCCAGAATCCCCCCATGTGCCCAAAAGCATCGTCCAAAGGCTCCCTGAACTCACATATTCTGTCAAGCTGTAACCAAGAATCTGAGCCCCACACTTGCTGCCTTATCCCAAGACTTGCTGCCACCAGAGATTTGTCCAACCCATGGTGCCAGAGCCCTGCAAGAGGTTAAAGGCACCTGGGGCACCTCTGGAAAGCCCCACTCCCCGTTTCTCTTGGAAAAGCCTTTTTGTTTGCAGTGATTTGCAGCTCCTCACACCCTCCCTGAGGCAGAGAACACCTTGGTGGCATTGATGGCTCGATGTCCAGGGATGAAGGCCCTTAGGGGAGAAGGTCCACTGATGTGATACAGAGAATGTTGAAGCCACATGCAACTGCAGAGGATGAGGATGGGTAGATCTGGAGAGCACCAGCAGGAAAAGCCACCCAGAGCCTGGATCCATGGGCTCAGCCAGGAGCCTGGAGCTCCTGCCTTCACTCTGGGGTGGGTTTGTTTGGAAGCCCTGCCAGGGAAGATGCATTTCAGGATTTTTCCCTTGGAGAAATGTGGGCCTGATATTTCTGGGTCTGAGAGATTTTAGCCTGCTAGCAGCTGCTAACTTTTTCCCAAAAATCTCTCAGACCCAGAAATATCAGGCCCACAGAGAAGCACAAGGAGGATGGCAGGGACGCTCTGCTGCAGCCTGGCTCCTCTTCTGAACACACCGACCAATTTCCAACTCCCTCATCCCCCTCCCTCCAACTCGGGGGGCTTTGGCAGCCCCTGGGAAAGCCTTCCCTGGCCCTTTGGCAGTGCCCCCCAGCAGGCTGGCAGAGCAGAGGAGCAGCTGGGAGCTGGCTTGTGGCTTACCTTTGGTTTTAAAAGCAAAGTTACAGTACTTGCAGACGTACGGCCTGACGTCTGTGTGCGTGCGAATGTGTTTCTTCAGCATGCTGGGTTTCTTGCAGCGAATTCCACACTCCTCACAAACATACTTCCCTCTTCCACGGCCTCGCACATACACATACTCTTCGTTTGATTTGTACCTATGAGCAACAGGTGGCGTGATAAAGGGGAAAAAAAAAAAAAAGAAAAAAAAAAAAGAAGATTTTCCCACCTCGACAGATGAAGAAGAAGGAGAAGAAGAAGTCACAACTTTGCTGGGTTAGTTCTGCAGCACCCAATGTTAGTTATCGACACCACAGGTCTTGGTTGATGTTTGGTAGCTCTGGGTGATTAGGGGAAATGTGGATTGTCACCCAAAGCTCGTGCCCAGATGCCTCCAGACACCTGAGTCCTGTGCTGGGATGTTCTCCTGCCCTGCAGCTGCTGCTCTGTGCACACGCAGAGCCCAGAGCTGAGCCAAGTCACTGTGCTGATGTCCCCAGCCTCAAACACAAACTGAGGCACCCAGGCCGGGCTGGACAGGGCTTGTCCCACCCCAGACTGAACAGGGTTTGTCTCAGGCTGGACAGGATTTGTCCCAAGCCAGGGTGGATAGGGTTTATCCCAGGCTGGGCTGGACAGGCTTTGTCCCAGGCCAGGTTGGACAGAGTTTGTTTGCTCCAGGCTGATCAGGGTTTGTCTCTGGACAGGGTTTGTCCCAGGCTGAGCTGGACAGGGTTTATCTCAGACCAAGCTGGATTGGACAGGGTTTGTCCCTGGACTGGGTTTGTCCCAGGCTGGGCTGGACAAGGTTTGTCCCTGGACAAGGTTTGTCCCAGACTGGACAGGGTTTGTCCCAGGTTGGACAGGGTTTGTCCCACCCCAGACTGAACAGGGTTTGTCCCAGACCAAGCTGGGTTGGACAGGGTTTGTCCCAGCCCAGACTGGACAAGGTTTGTCCCAGGCCAGTCTGCACAGGGTTTGTCCTTGGGAAGGGTTTGTCCTAGGCCAGGTTGGACAGGGTTTGTCCCAGGCTGGACAGGGTTTGTCCCTGGGCAGGGTTAGTCCCAGCCCAGCCCAGCTGCCTCTCACTCCCTGCTGTTTAAACCATGCCCAGTCAGTGCCTGCAGGGTGCTGGGAAAACCCATCCCAGCCAAACCTCGTGGGACACAACCCCAGAGCCACCTGAGAAGTCACTGCTGCCACCACCCCCCTGTGACCCCTGCACAGCCTGAATGAGACACCCAGAACGGACACAAAGAGAAGAAAACATCCTTTGCTCTTTTTTTTTTTTTTAAATAAATAAATCATGCTACCACTAAATGTAAACACTGCAGACTCCAGGCTCTTTTATATCTTTGGCACAGCATCACCGTTTAGGTTTACCCAAGGGAATGAGATTGGTCATCCTTCCTTCCCATCATATATTTTATTTTTCTGCCCAGGCATTAGTGCACAGGGAAGGCTGCAGGATGGAGGAGGGTTGAAAAAAACCCTTGTAAGACTGAGACAAATCTTTCAGCCTCCTGCTGCTCAGCAAATGAAGTCTGCAATTTCCTGTGCTCGCAGCACAAGAGGAATAAGGTAACACCAAATTGCTCCCCTCAGATCTTAAAGAGGCCAAATTTTTGAAGCATGGGCACTTCTTGCAAGTCATTTTTTTTTTTCTACCCAGGAGGAATTAAGTCTGGTGTTCAGAAATCTCCAAAACATCCACCCTGGAAAAAATCAGGCTGTCTAATAGGAGATCCAAAGGCATCCAACACCATCAGTCAGGTTTTAGGATCTTCCCAGTGAAGCCCATTCCAAACCAGAAGGGTGAGAAAACAGCAGCCAGACCCAGGAGGAACTTGAACAGAAACAGCTGCACTGGAATAGATCGAGCACTTCAGGAAGTGAAGATGTAATAAATACTAAAATCTGTGTATTTATAATGCAGAAAAAACAAGGGTTGTATAAAACTGAGTAAAAACCCCACACGAAGAGCCTGAATCCAGAACTGAGGGGGTGGGAAAGACCTGCAGAGGATGAGCCCATGGAAACTCCTCCCACCCTGCAAGGGTGGGGTGAGAAACGTGTGAGTAAAATAAAAAAATCATCCTTAAACTATACCCTAAAAAACCCCTGATATAACCCATATACAATTATTTTTTAAAATAATAAGTAAATAAATAAAAACTTCACAGTTTACAGAATTCCCCAAACAACTACAAATTCATAACATAAAAGCCACCTAAAAACTATTTCTTATAACAATATCTCCAAAAAAATTCTAAAAAACCCCTCATCTCCCTAAAAACAAATAAAAAACTATTAAAAAACTGATACAACCCATACACAATTGTTAAAAAAATAATAAATAAAAAACCCTTCACAGTTTACAAAATTCCCCAAACAACTACAAATTCATAACATAAAAACCACCAAAAAACTATTATTTCTTATAACAATATCTCCATAAAAAATTCAAAAAAACCCCCTCTCCCTAAAAACTAATAAAAAACTATTAAAAAACTGATATAACCCATATACAATTATAAAAAGAATACTAAATCAAAAAAAACCCTTTAGCTTACAAAATTTCCCAAACAACTACAAATTCATAACACAAAAGCCACCAAAAACTATTTCTTATAACAATATCTCCATAAAAATTCTAAAAAAACCCTCCTCTCCCTAAAAAGCTAATAAAAAACTATTTTAAAGTAGTAAAACTAACTAAAAATCACAAGTTTTATCTCTTCATATTGTCTGTAAAAAACTAAACACATATATTAAAAAAAAGTGTTTTAAAAATTTCATTTTAATTCTCAGTCTTCTTTTAGTATTTGTTAATAAACCTATTATATTATAGGTTTATTTTATATATATATATATGATAAACCATTATGCCTTTTAAATTTAAACCTTTTCTCCTAATCCTATCTCACAACAACAACAAGGTAAATAATGATAATAAACACTCAAACCACTACACTAATTTTTAAAACCCCAAAAATTAGCAAACATAAAACCACTGCAGAGTGGCACTACAGGGACCCCTGGATCTCCCACACATTTGGTTCCTTTTCCCCAGGATGAGTCCAGGGAATTTCAGCTCCGTGGAGGGTTTGGGGAGAGCTGTAGCCCTGGTTCTGTGCTTGAGGTGTTTTGGTTTTCTGAAATTCTTTTCCCAGGGAATTTTCTGTAAACAGGAGAAATGTTTTTGTAACTGTAACTTTGTTATTTATTCCTTTTCCTAGGAGGGACTTCTTGATGTCCCTCTGCTCTGACCAATGTGAGTGAAGAGGTTTGTCTTCGTTTCACCAATCAAATTAGTCTGTGTAGAATAGTATAAAAGGGAGACACATCCCAAAAATAAAGGAGTCATTTTCAGCCTTCTGAAGTCACAATTCTGTGTCGTTGTGGTGTAAAACAGCATCAGGGAGCTGCAGCTGAAATTTGGGATGATCCTTCCAGGTGCAGGAGATGAGCTGGGATTAACCCTTCCCATGCTGCCCGTCCTGGCTGAGCCCCTTGGCTCACCCTCAGGGGGGAGCTGCTCCTGAGTTAAGGGGATCTTGTATTTCGTGTCCAAGATCCCCTTAATTACGGTTTGTATTTTTTTTTTCAAAGTCTTGTGCCAGGGTTTAAAAGATGAGTGGGAACTTGCAGCTTCAGTCTTAAAAGATGTTTATTAAATTTATCTCAAAAATCTGCCTGCCATCCTACACCAGGCTTAACACGCTGGAAAACACCTCTGCCAAGAACACGAGACCTGGTCTTCAAGGTTTTTTAAAGGTTTCTAATCCAATTAACTCTTAAAATGTACTGTATTTACAGTTTTGTACCAATAATTACTACCAATTCTAGACACACTATTTTCTCCATCACCTACATTCTACCAATGTCTTTGTGCCACTGTCACAGCAGAAGATGGAGTAGAAGGAGAAGAACTTAGGGCACCGCCCAGAATTCTCCATCTTGCCTCTATCTACTTCCATTCTAAAACCCCAAAACTACAAATTTTCACCCTGTGACAAACTAAACTACTATGTAATTTAAATTTTTGTTGTTCTCATTTCATCCGTAAGTGTTGGCAGCTTTTCCTGTGGACTAAGGTCAAAGGCAATGCTTTCCTGGGGTCCCAGCCAGGGTCTCGGAGCCCCCAGGGTGGCTTGAGGGGTTTTCCCCATGCCCTGGACTCCAACAAGGGGATGAGGTCACAGGTTCAGTTTTGGACAAATTAAAGAAAGGAGAAGAACTCTGGGTGACAGAGACAGCCCAAGCCTGCACCAGGAGCATGAACCAGGTTTTGGTGTCCAACCAAAACTGGGGGGACAGTTTGTGTTTCTGTCCTTCAGCATCCTGAGTTCTCTAGATCAGCACCAGGGTCACCTGGTGGCCCAAATACTTTATTTTATCTGCTGTGACTTCAGTCCATTGTGCCGTTCCCAACCATTAAACCCCCTCAAAAAAACCCCTAAAAAACCCAACATCAAACCCCATCATCACAAGGTTCTCATTATCTGGCCAGAAGGGGCTGAGCTGGTGTCTGCAGAGCTCACACAGTGCCCCAGTCTCCATCCCAGTATCCCCAGTTACCTCCATTTAACCCTAAAGGATTCCAGGGCACACATTTGTTAGGGATGGATGATTGTCAGTCACTGTTAAAGTATCAGAAGGAGAAAAAAGAATCAGGAATCCTGATTTTTTTTTCTGCTCAGGTTTGTACTGCAGCCTTCCATCTCTGCCTCCTTCCTACCTGTCAGCGTGCTGGGAATATAAAACCTGGAATTGCTCCTTTACCAGCCTTGTACTTGCACTGCCCTTAATTCCACCCTCCCATGGAAATGTTTTTGTGTCCCTTCCTCACCCTCATTAAACCCACAGGGGCTGCATTAAAAGGGACATGTGATTTAATCTGGAATTAGGCACTGCACTTTGTCTGACACTCTGCAAGGCTCCAGCACAGATATTCCTCCACAACTCCCCGAGATATGGAAAACAGGCAGGGAGAGGGGAGAAAGAGGAAAAGCAAGTTAACCTCAAGGAATAGCAAACCACAGAGGGAGAAATCTGGAGGTGACGGTGCCATAACCCAGAGAACACTGTGCAGATGCCATCTGCCTGCTCTGAGGGCTGCAATGGATTTATGGAGGTAATTCCTTCAGTGTGATCCCGCTTTCCCTGCTCCTGTGCCCATGTGATTTGCATCAGGAAGATAAATCAGCCACAGCTCACTCTGGGTGAAGATTTACCCCGGGCAAGGGACTTCCCTGCTCCACAAAGTTTGTTGCAAGCAGATCCCATGGATGGCTGTAGCCCTGGTTCCATGCCTCAAATGTTTTGGTTTTTTGAAATTCTCTTTTTTAGGGAATTTTCTGTAAACAAAAGAAACGTTTTTGTAACTGTACTTATGTCATTCATTTCTTTTCCTAAGAAAAACTTCTTGATATCTTTCTAGTCTGATCAATGTAATTAAAGAAGTTTGCTTTCCTTCCACCAATCGAATCGGTCTGTGTAAAATAGTATAAAAGAAAGACACATCCCCAAAATAAAAGGTCATTTTCAGCCTTCTGGATCTCAGAGTCTGTATTGTTGTGGTGTGAAACAGCATCAGATAGCCACAGCTGGGGTTTGTGGCAGCACATCTGGGCTTCTCTTCCACAGCCCTGTGGAATTCATAATCCCATGGGGAGCAGCTCCCAGCCCCTGCAGGGCCATGCTCCCCTCAAGGCTGGAATCATTGGGAGCACACAGGGGGTTAATTAATGGTCATTACAAGCCCAGACACTGATTTAGGGAGCAGCCCTTCCAAACAGACACACAGAAATCAAAACTCAGCTATTTGATGCGTTTTTGAAAGCTTCCTTGGTGTGTCCTGCTGGCAAATTTCGGGCCAGCAGTGCAAACCCTTCTCAGAGCAGGAGGGACTGGCACAGCCTGGGCAGTGCTGGCGTCACCCCCAGCAGCACCAGAGACCTGATGGCCCCAGAACGGGCCCAAAATCACAGGAAACCCAACAATGGGAAAACACAGACCTGGAGAAAGCTTTGTCTCAGCTCCTTCCCTTCAGCTGAAACCCAAACCCCTGAAGCATTTATTCCTTTGCAGCCTGTAGGTGGTTTAGCTCTCAGTATCTGCTGTTACAAATTCCTGGCCATCATTTTCAGCCACAAACACTTCTCTTTTTTTCCCTCACTGCTGTGAGCCACATCCAAAATCTCCATGTGGCTGGAAACCACAGGATCAAACCTTGGACAGCCAGTGGGGAAGGAAGTTTGGTGGTTGGCAGGCAGGGAGGCAGAGCAGGGTTCTGGGGGACTCATTGCTCATGGCTGGGCTGAATCACCCTTTCCCTCCTGCTTCCTTTTCCATTTTTTAAATTTTTTTTTTAAATCCCACCAAGATTTTACCTTGCCCTGCAAGGTTTTGTTGGTCACAGCCTGGGCACAGTGGTTGCATTTTAACCATTAAGGTGGAAAACCCTAATTCTGTGAATTTTCATGATTTGAAGCTTGGTGCTGTATCAAAGAACAACCCTGGAGGTTTTCACAGCAACTGAAGAATTATTTCCTCGACTGGTTTTGACATTTGATAAAATCCCTTGTTTGCTTTTTGGATTTGGGGTGCACAGGCCCAGGAATGGGATATCTGATCCCTGTCCTGAGCTGCTGGGTTTGCTCCCCTGTCAATGAACCGAGTCAAGCTCTGCAGTTGTTGCCTTTGGNTCCTGGGATTTCCCTCCTGAAGCATGTCCAGCTTTCCTGGACTCCTGTGCCCTTCAGGATGGCTTCCCAAGGGATTCTGACAAACCAAAATCTGCCCTTGGGGAGCCCAAGGTCTCAGCTTTGCTGTCCCCTCTCCTTCTGCACCACAACTGCAAAATCCAGCAAGAAACCCTAAATCCATGAATAAATGGGATAAATGGATCCTTCTCACTTCCTCTCTGTGGGAATTCAAGCATGGATAGGAGAAGGAGGAGGAGGAATTTTATGGCACTGCAAAAAAAACCCAAAAAGCAAACAAAGCAAAAATTATCACCCAGGCCTAAGTGACCCTTTCTGCTTTTTATCCTGTTCCTGGTGGGTCCCACAGCTCAGACTCTACCTAAGGCAATTTTCCACATTTCTCTTGAGTGGGAAACAATAATGTGGGAGTGTCCCCACAGTGCCCTCCTTGTGACCACAGCTCTGCCAGCACGACCTTGGTGGCACTGGGGGCACGCCAGCTCCTCTGAACCACAGTCGGGGTGGCCAAGGCACTGCCCAGAAGCAGATCAGAGATTTTCCACCTTCCCTACAAAACATGGGCACTGGCAGAGTCCAGATTTCACTGGGAAATGCAGGAATTGCTGCCTGTAGCACTGCCCTGGGAGCAGGCAGAACACCAGCACAGGGGCAGGGCAGTGCCACCTAATCCAAGGAGATCTCTCCTGGTGTGATCCCATCACTGTGTCCAGGGTTTGGTTTTTTGGGTTTTTTCCCACTTCAAAATCCAAATGGTGCCAGCAAACCAGAAAAACTGGGAGGAAAACGGGATCTGTGGTGAAGGGAGAGGTGAATTTGGAAGGAAAGCACACAAAAAGTGAATGATTGTGCTGAAGGACAGACAGGAAAGGGCCCAGGGATGGGGTGATGGTCTGGAAAAGGGCTTGGGATGGTCAGGATGGGGAGATATTTTTATACAGTTTTCCTGAGAGCTGCAGAGCAAAGCCAAGGAGTGGGAAATTTCAGCTCATCATGGAATGAGGATGGACAGTGTCCTCCAGGAGGTGTCCCCTGCACAAATGTCAGGATTTAATGCACCTTCAGCCTTTAAAGCCCCTCCCTGGGCACTGCTTGCTGCTGTAACCCCTCACAAAGCACTGGCTCCTCTGTCACACACAGAGCTGCCCCCAGAGCTGGTGAAATCACAGAAAACATCCACCAACAACCCAAATCCACACAAAGAGCCTTTCCCGGGGTAAAAACACAAAAAGAGGATGACTTTTAATGGTGGTTCTCCTTTTGAATTTGGAGGAGTGTTGTGGGCTGCAGGGATGGGAGGATCTGTGAGTGCAGGAGCTGTGCCTGACCCCTCNNNNCAGTGTTCTGCCTGGCTCTGGAGGCCACTGATGGTTTGTTTAATTCCTCTTGTCCCCCTGTCACCCATCCTGGCTCTGCCTCCTGGCCTTGTTCCAGGGCTTTATTCCCAGCACTGCCTGCAGGATCTCACCTCAGCGCCTCTGTGGCACTTGTTACACTGAAAAGATCCTAAAATTCCTGGATAAATTGTTCTGGATTGAGGTCAGTTATGGAAACAAACCCACAGGAGCCCCTCTGGAGCCAGGCTGGGAGAGCTGGGGGTGCTCCCCTGGGGAGGAGAAGCTGCACCCCTGAAAGCACCAGGGCCTGTCCCTGCAGCACCCCAGTGCCTCCCAGTGCCAAACTGGGAGCAAGGAGGGTCATCCATCATTTGGGGGCAAAACCAGCAAAAATCCTTGAAGATTCTCCATTGGGTACCCAGATCCTCCTGCTGGGTTGGGATTGCACCCAAAGGGTCTCTGCCATGGGAAATGAAATGGGGATTTGGAGCTTTTTGGAGTGAAAATGGCCAGGGGAGTCCTTGAGTCTGGTCCTTGGGTGCTCTGCTCCTCAAGGGATGAGCTGGGGGTGCTCCCCTGGAGAGGAGAAGCTCCAGGGAGAGCTCAGAGCCCCTGGCAGGGCCTCAAGGGGCTCCAGGAGAGCTGCAGAGGGACTGGGGACAAGGGCTGCAGGGACAGGACACAGGGAATGGTCTTTAAACTGATGGAGAATGGATTGAAATGGGATATTGGGGAGGAATTGCTCCCTGTGAGGGTGGTGGGGCTGGAATTGCCAGAGGTGCCCCTGGATCCCTGGCAGTGCCCAAGGCCGGGTTTGGATCACCCTGGGACAGTGGGAGGTGTCCCTGCCATGGCTGGGGTGGGATTTAATGTCCTTTCCAACCCAAACCATTCCATGATTCCATGAAATTCACAATTCCCAAGCCTCCATCCCCACACTCCCCTGCTGCTCTTTTGTATGGCCTGGAGCTCCAGGGCCTTTCCCACCTTTCTGTTCTGAACCTGCCCTGAATCTTCTCAAGAATTTATTTCAACACAGCTACAAACATTCAAAGAAATCACCATGGTGAGGATTTGGCTTCTGAAACATATAAATTCCTCATTTTTGGGGGTGCATTTCTTTATAAAGAACCCCCCATTTTTGCCAAAAACAGCACCTGTTCTCCAGGCTGGGCCCATCCCATTTTATCCACCTCCACATTTATTTCAAGCAGCCTTTTTTTCCACACCATTTCCTTGACTGATTGATGCTATTAATTAGCATTTTTTACACTTGCCAGCTGCTTCATTTGAGAAGCAGAACTTCCAGTGGTCCAGCAAAACTTCAGTGCTGCTCAGAGTCAAGGCCATTCCTCACAGGAATCTTGATTATTATATTATCTTTATAATATTATTTTATAAAATATTAATATATTATTATAGTTATTATAATTATTATTATAATAGTATATTTTTATAACATTATTATTGTTATTGTTATTGTTATTGTTATTATCCTTCACAGGGCTAAAAACCACCCATTCTCCAGCCTTTAATTAATCCCCTCATTAACTGCTGAAATACACCCACTGCAGAATTCACAGGTCTGGGATCTAACAGAGCCTCCTGACAGACAGATCCTGGCAGAAAAAAAACAGCTTTTAGGGGTGACATTTGCCCATGTCTCCAAGTTTGGGATGAATTTTCTCTGGCGTTCCATCCCCTCCTGGTGGGGCTGGGACAGGCTGAGGATTCTCAGCCCCTCTGGAGGATTTATTTTTGGAGGATTTCACCCCAAAGCTGTCTCCCTGACATGGTTGTGTCCTCCCTGAGCTCTCTGTGTGATGCTGGCCCTCCTGGTGCTCTCCCTGGAGCCAAGTTTAGGGGGTTTTTTGGATTTTTTTAGTATTTTGGGTGCAGCACTGGGAAGTTCTGGTTTCAGACTGGTCCCAACACGAGTCAGGGGGAACAAAGCTCCACATTCAGCCATGGGACAAGGTGAGAAATAATTTCACTTTGATTGCAGTGAAAATGTCCCAGAACTGCATTTTCTCTGCTGTCACCATGCCTGGCACAAACCTTCTTTTCTCCACCCTAATATCCCATTTAAATATCCCATTTCACCCCAAAAGTGTTCTCAGGGGTGGCTCCTGGGGCCAGGTGCCACTGCCCCTCTGCTCTCACTGCCACATCACTCCATTTTAAACTATTAAAAAGCAGGATTTCATCATTTCACTCCAGAAATACCCATGCCTGACCCTTCACAGGAGGCTGGGTAAGACATTTTTTTATAGTATTCTGTCCAAAATTATATTTACATTGTTACAACCAATTATTGCCTCATTTTGTGCAATTCCTCTGCTCTCAGTGATCCCTGACCCCCAGTGGAGCTGTCCCATTCCCATCACTGGAATTAATGGGAGGAAGCAGGGGAAAGAAAGTAATTTACTGACTTTTACAAGAAATCCGTGGTGCAGCAGCCAATTTTGTGAGGTCTTTAACACAGAAAACATATTTTCAACACAGAAAACATATTTTTCAGGGCTTTCTGATTCCAGCAAAGAAGAGGAGATGGAGATCAACACCACCTGCTGCTATTCCACGGTTCCCAAATTCATTTCACATCCCAAGAAAAATCAACATTACCAGAGAACTGCAGCACACAGGGAATGGCAGGGAAGGTCCCAGTAATGCCAAAGGATAAAATAAAACACATTTGCACATTGAGTTGAAAATTATATTAATAAGAAAATTAGTAAATAGAAAATTGCATTAATTAAAAATTAGGAAATACTGCACAGAAGTTTGTGGTCTGACTGCAGCTTGGATGATCTTTTAGATTTTGGGTTTAGTGTCGACAAGTTTGGGAAGAGGCTTTCCAATATCCTAAAGGGACTTCAAAAAAGGAGGGAGAGGTTTTTGTAGGACAGGACACAGGGAATGGCTTCCCAGTGCCAGAGGGCAGGGCTGGATGGGAGATTGGGCAGGAATTGTTCCCTGGCAGGGTGGGCAGGGGCTGGGCTGAAATTGCCAGCGCAGCTGTGGCTGCCCCTGGATCCCTGGCAGTGCCCAAGGCCAGGTTTGGGTCACCCTGGGATACTGGAAGTTGTCCCTGCCATGGCTGGGGTGGAATGGGGTGAGATTTAAGTTCCCTCCCAACCCAAGCCATTCCCTGATTCTAAATGATGTGATATTTCCAAATTTCTATTAATTTTTTAACATCAACACATGCATTTTATCATGAACATTTCCAGTCTCTGGAAGGGGGAATGAGGAACCTTTTGCCACTCACTGGAGTGGGTGAGACATGAACTGCAGTCAGAGCTACAGAACACGGCCTTGGAATAGAATTTATTTGAATAAGAGTTTATTTTAATAAAATTAGGGACTTGAGGACCCTTCCTCTGACCAGATGGCCCCACTCTCTGCTGCTGGTGGCCACAGATCCTCAAGGAAACCAGGATCCTTGTGTTCCCTCACTGCTTGGCCAGGGATCCACTCAAACACCCCGAGTACTCCCAGTGACAGAAGGGAATTTCCAGCCCTAATTTGTATCAAATTTGTAAAGTATTTCCCAAGATGAGCCAAAAGCATTTCCCTGGTGCCGCTGCCTCACTTGAGCAAACTTCAAAAGCTGCAACTCCTTCCTCCCAGGGGAGTAATCCCAGGATTTGTGGTCACTCCCAGTCTCCCCTCAGCCTCAGCCAGCTCCAGCAATGCTGACCCTGCTGTTATTAAGGGATGGAATAGGAAACACTGATTTTTCTGTACAAATGAGCCACAAAACTGGCTCAGACAAGCCCCTCCTCTGGTTCTCTGCCTGCTTTGTCACATCCTTTAGTTTCCCTCCTGTCCCACGGGGCTCAGCTCCTCTTCCTGGAAGTTTTTTCTGGCAGTTTTTCGGGATGCTCTGGCAGTGACCTCCAGCTTTGGGAGCTCCAGGGGAGGAACCCTCAGGGGTGATGGAAGGAGAGAAACCTTCCCCTCCACCAGCACAGGCTGGAGAAGCTCTCCTTGGGGACTGTCCCTCTCTGAGAAGGGGCTGGAGCCGCCCTGGAGGGTCCCAGGGCTTGGCAAGGGGGTGCTGGTCAGGATCTGTGTTTATCCTTTTGTTCCTCAGCAACAGAGACCCAAACATTTCCCCTTCCAGCAGCTCCAGCCCCGCAGGGAATGTTGGATTTCTTCTCCTCCACCAGTGCCAGGAACACCCATCCATGACCTGGACATCCCAAACCCTTGCCTGTTATTCCCAATAACCCCATCCCCATCCAAGGGCACTCTGGAATAACAGGAAGAGCCTGGATTTCTGAGGATTTGGGATGTGAACTTGGCATCCTGTATGTGATGGAACAGCTCCTTCAACACAAACATTGGATTTCCAAACACCTTCATCAGCTAGCCTGGACAGCCCCACTGCCAGGAGGAGTTCCAGGAAAAGCTTCAGGAAAAGCTCCAGCAGAAGATCCAGGAAAAGCTCCAGGAAAATCTCCTGGAGAAGCTCCAGGAGAAGCTCCATGGAAATCTCCAGGAGAGGCTCAAAGAAAAGCTCCAGGAGAAGCTCAAGGAAAAGCTTCAGGAAAAACTGCAGGAAAAGCTCCAGGAAAATCTCCTGGAGAAGCTCCATGAGAAGCTCCAGGAAAAACTCCAGAAGAAGCTCCAGGAGAAGCTCCAGGAACAGCTCCAGCAGAACCTGGTGGGGGGCAGCAGGATGGTTTTCCAGGAGAAATAGTCCCCTTTGGAATCTCAGGCCCTTCCCTGGTGGGACTGGCAGCAGCAGCAGAGCCCCCTGAGGTCTCTGGGGATGTGCAATTCCCGAGGGGCTGGAGCACATCCCTGTCCTCACTGGGAGCTCCCCACCAGCTGATTTTTCTGGGATCCATCCTTGGCTCTGCTGGAATTCAGAGGGGAATCAAATGGTTCCACGAGTCTGACACCTCCCCAGTTCCCCAGGGAAAGCTCCTAATACACAATTACAACAATTAATTGTTGTAATTAATTTGGGTTTATTTCCAAACAGCCTCTGCCTCTATTGAAACAAGGCAAACAAAACCAAGCCCAGCTGCACCATTCTTCTTTTCCTGAGGTAACAAAACTCTACAACAGCACAGGAGAGGCAACCTGAGAACCACCAGCAACAAAAATCCTCAGAAAGCACCAAAAAAATAAATCAATTTCTGCTCTGTTCTTACCCTCATCACCACTGGGCGTTGATGGCTGATGAATTTCTGATCTGCAGATATAAATGCCACTGAGAGAATTCCCAAAGCCACTCAGGTTATTACAAGCCCTCGACACCCCAGAGGATCTGATGGATTGGGCTGGGATTATCACCTCGGAGCAGCCCAGCCCATCAAGCCTCCTCCTGCTCCCAGCACCTGGGGGCTGTAATTATTAACAAAAATTCTGCACCTTGCTCTGCTGGAGACAGAAATTCTCCGAGCCTCAGACACAGCCCAGGCCCTTCCCCATCCCTCAGATTGGATCCAAGACAAACCAATTTGTAGGAACTGAATCAATTATTTCTCATTTCCTGCCTCCTGTCAGAGCTCAGCCAGGAAATGAGGACTGATCCCAGGGAGGCCTGATACCATCAGTCCCCCTGGACAGCAGGAGCTGGAGGAGAGAAAGTTTTGTCCTACAAAATTTCCATCAGTTCCAGAGAGCTGAGAGATTCCAGGGGAGCTGGGGGGTTTGCCCCTCAGGGAATTAAGGGAATGGGGGAGTTTAAGCCCTACTCATCCTCAGTAGTGCAGAGGAAGGACCTGGGTTGTAGAACACCTGGAAAGGGGCCCTAAACCATCAGTCCTGCTGAATCCACGAGCACCAGGATGGTCTCTCAGTGCTCCTACAGCCACAATAGGGGTCCCAATCCTGGACATGGGATGGCTGCAGTCAGGGCTGGGCACAGCTGGGCTCACCCATCCCTGGGGAATCCCTGAGTGCCTGAATTCCTGCCAGGCTGCCACCTCACTGCCCACCCTGAGAGCCCCTGGGTGACTCTTCCCAATCCATCCAAAATCCCACATCCCTAAGGACCATTCCCCATCAGCCATGGGGTCTCCAGCCAAGATCCAACCCCCTGAGGTTTTCCAGGGGCTCAGAGCTGGGGCTGCCCTTTCCCACCTGGGAGCCAGAGTCACAACTTCAGCTCCAGCTGCAGTTAGGCTGGGATTTCCTTGATTTCCCTCAATTTCCCTTGATTTCCCTCAATTATTTCCCTCAATTTCTCTCAATTTCCCTCCTCTGCTGCTGCTGCAAAAGCCAGGGCAGCCCAGGCAGGGGGAGCTGGATCCTGCTGTTCCCTGCACATCATCCAGGCCAGGATTGGGGCAACCCCGCAGGAAAGAGGAGCTGGAGCTCCACTGCCCGGGATGGTGATGGTGATGATGATGATGATGATGATGGTGATGATGATGATGATGATGATGATGATGATGTGAGAGGAGCTGAGCAGAGCCAAAGCTCTGGAAAGGACCTGCACTTCCACCCCCTCAGCTTTTCACTGGCAACTGAGGAACACTCGATACCACAATTAGGGAGGAAAAAGCCTGGAAAACCCATAGTGCCGTTTTCCCAGGAATTTCCCTGCGAGTGAGCCTAAAAAATCCAACCCAAGTCTGCCTTAGGCAGCTGCTTTTAACTGATTCCTCTGCAGAAGGTTCAGTGTATATAATAATATTAATTAAATTATTATTAGTCACATTAATAATATTAATATTATATTAATAATAACATTTATAGTTATATAACTAGCTATAGTTGTATAGTTATATATACCAAAATATTTTATATTCATATATTTTAATATATCTACTATATATATGATATGAATCTATTTTATATATACAGCTTTTCATATTATATATTACAGCGAATAATAGTCAAATAATAAAAAGAAAATAGAATAAAATAATAATATAATGTAAAATAATTATAATGGTGATAATAAGAACAACTATATAACCATACAACTGTAGCTAGTTGTATGACTATGTATGTTATAATAAAAAAGGAAAAGGAAAAAGAAAAGGAAAAGGAAAAGGAAAAAGGAAATAAAAATAAAATAAAATAAAAATAAAATAAAATAAAATATAAATAAATAATAA
>JANPWX010020025.1:0-15624 GCA_024734555.1 Trochalopteron elliotii
CTTTCTCTACAAAATCACCAAATTACCACTTCCCACTAGTTGTGAGTGTTCAGCAGGTGGAGGCAAGTGTTTGTGTGCGAAGGAACAGGAGATTTTTGGGCAGGCTGATGTGGGAATACAGCTAGAGAGCCAAGCTGGGAGCACTGCTCAGCTCATGACAGAAATGGACATGTTAGCATTAGTAGGCCGCAAGCCTTGGCAACCAAAAGCAGAAGTTTGAGAAAGGAATGTAAGAGACAGCGATGTGCTTGGTACCATACGTGCTCAGCAAGCAGAACTTAGATAAGACCGCACATACCTGTGTTAGTTAGTACGAGGCATGACTTAAACAATGTACTTGGCAATATTACTTGTTATATAATGGAAAGGTATATAAGCTTAGCTAGGTGTATCAATAAATGGCTTCATGCATGCAACCCATGGAGTTCATGTATCTTTGTCAATCGTCATCAAATGGTGTGCCCCGTGTGAGGAGGCGACCATTGCCTAGCTGAGCAACGGATGACGAGCCCTGCAGAACAAAGTGCTGCTGAAAGAAGCAGGAACGCCGGCTGGCAAAAGGAACCCCTCCGGGAAATAGGAGGTGAGCTAACACTCTGGGATTTTGGAGGTTAGCCGCTGCAGGGAATGATGAGTCAGGGAATGTCTGCCCAGGAAAAGAGCTTATGTACAGGCTGTTGAGACAGCATGGTAAAACTTTGCCTTCGCACGATTTAAAAGCTTTATTACGTTGGGTAGCAGTGGAGATTCCAGGAGTCACTGAGTCCTCGGTCTTTACATCAGATCTGTGGGACAAAGCAGGCGTTAAGCTATGGGATCCTGCTACCAAGGGAAAATAAAGCGGCTGCAGAAATGTGACCATCATGGAGAGTGACTTTTGAGACCTTAAAGGCTCAAGAAAACTCCCAAGATACAGAGAATGCCTGCTCTTCTGCGGCAGATTCTCAATGCTCTTTAAAAACTGAAGAGACTGCTGCTACAGCTAAACAAACTGCCGCTTCTTCCTCCTTTGCTGTGGAATCTAATAAATCTTTAACTGAAGAGATTGTATCTCTATCTCCCACACCGCAGCAAACACTAACCACAGCCCCGGTACCAGCTATTGCGGGGAGAAGGGAGGGGGGCCCTCCACGCTCCGTGAAGGTTTTCACTGCCAACTGTGACAGCGAGAAAAGTGATCGAGATGGTCCAGAGGAAGATCCCTTTGATCCTGGACCTATTGATCCTGACAAAGAACCTGATTTATATCCCCTGACCCTCATGACAACTGGTTGCGGTTAAAACAACGAGCACTGAAAGAGGGAGACTTTGAAATTGCTGAAAAAATCGTAGCTCCAGTGATACATAGGGTTACACGACGGCAAACTGCCCATTGGGAACAGCTGTCCTTCTCAGAAATTAAAGAGCTTCGGCGAGCGGCTACAGAACATGGCATTAGCTCACCGCATTTTGTAAGCTTGCTGGACTCTGTGTTTGCTGCCCACACAATGACTCCGTATGATTTAAAAACTCTTGCCCAGCTGCTGCTATCTCCCATGCAATACAGCTTATGGGAGAAAGAGTGGGAGAAAGGTTTGCAAAACCTGCTTTTAACTTACATGGGCTACACTAATCAGGTTCTGGCCGCCCTCACAATCAGGTAGCTTATGGGAACGGGACCGTATACAGATCCTGCTGTTCAGGCACGCGATTGCCCAAAAGAAGCCCTTGATGGAGCTAGAGATGCAGCCCGCCAAGCCTTTCTTAAGGTCCCAGATGCCAAAACACCTCAGAAAGCATTCACAACCATTGTCCAGGAGCCCCAAGAGCCTTACATGCAATTCATTGATCGCCTTAAACAAGCATTAGAGCGCCAAATTGATAATGCAGATGCCCGTGAAATTTTGCTTTTAAAACTTGCTGTTGAAAATGCAAACACAGACTGTAAAAAACTCCTTAAGTCTCTGCCTAACCGAGAACCAAGTCTTGTTGAAATGGTTGAAGCATGCAATCGAATTGGGACAATAGAACATCAATATGAGGCCATGGCTGCAGCTTTTGCGGCAGCCAAGGGCACTTTTGGAAGTGCAGCAGTTTGCTATGGCTGTGGCAAACCAGGCCACCTTAAAAAAGACTGCTTTGCTAGGAAGAAAGCTAAGCCAAAACCCCCTGATATATGTCTACGATGCCGTAAAGGTCGTCATTTTGCTAATCAGTGTCATTCTAAGTATGATTCTGAAGGTTGTCCGATCCAGGGAAACTGGAGCCAGAGTGCAGGCCGGTGCCGTGCTCCGACACAAATTCCTCAGCCGCCGATGCAGACGCAGCCACCGCAGACACCAGCCCCACAAGTGCAGCTGCCAACAATACCCAGCGGAGGACAGCCTCAAGTCTTCACCCAGCAACTGCAGGAAGCACTGGACTGGACCTGGCAACCTCAATCACAGTAACGTTGCTTGACTCTTCTGTTCATTTACTCCCTACAGGAATTTTTGGCCCACTAGGACCCCAAATAGTTGCTCTACTGATAGGAAGGTCTTCAACTACCCTTTCAGGACTTTTTGTTTTACCAGGAGTTACAGACTCAGACTCTGTTGGGGAAATAAAAATTATGGCTTGGACTCCCTTTCCACCCTGTACTGTTCCTCAAGGTACACGCATTGCACAATTGATTTCCTTTTCACACAATTTGTCGTCCCTTTCTGCAGAGTGTGTTACAAGGGTGGGAGGATTTGGTTCCACAGGAACCCCACAGGTATTACGGGTGCAAGAAATTTCTGAGAAACGTCCCACGTGCAAGTGTACCCTGTCACTACAGGGACAACAGGTGACACTTACTGGTATCTTAGATACAGGAGCAGATGTGAGCATTGTGACTCCTCACAAAGGTGACCCAAACCCTCACTGGGATTGGGGGGAGCAGTCGCAGTTACCAAAGTCTCCATCTAATTCAAGTGACAGGACCTGAGGGTCACATAGCCTCTGTGAAGCCATTTGTTTTGCCTGTGCCCATGGTATTGTGGGGACAAGATGTGCTTTCTCAATGGGGACTCAAAATTCAATCTGATTTTTAACAGGGGCCATTGTGGCGCATGACACCCTGAAATTAACCTGGAAAACTGAAACACCTTGTTGGATGGATCAATGGCCCCTTCCACTGCCTAAATTACGTGCACTTACTGAGCTTGTTCAAGAACAATTTCAAAAGGGACGTATAGTCCCCTCTACCAGTCCCTGGAACTCTCCTGTGTTTGTTGTTAAAAAACAAACTGGCAAGTGGCGCTTGCTCCAAGATCTCCAAAAAATTAACGATGCCATTGAAGACATGGGAGCCCTGCAGCCTGGTCTCCCCTCCCCTACTATGATCTCCCGAGATTGGCATTTGACAGTCATTGACTTAAAAGACTGCTTTTTTGACATTCCATTACATCCTGAGGATGCACCTAAATTTGCCTTTTCTGTCCCTAGCATCAACATGCAAGCACCCTTGCAAAGATATCACTGGGTGGTTTTGCCCCAGGGAATGAAATGCTCACCATCTATTTGCCAGTGGTTTGTTGCAAGGGTCCTCAGCCCCATTTGCCATAAAATGCCTGCTGCCTTGTTATATCACTACATGGATGACATCCTTGTTGCAGCAGAAAAACAGGAGATCATGAAGGAAGCCTTAGCCCTTGTCACTGAGGCTGTAACCCAGGCAGGGCTTTGTGTTTCTCCTGAAAAAATCCAGTCTCAACCTCCTTGGAAATACCTTGGCTGGCGCATTAGGACCCAGAGTATTTCTCCTCAGCCTTTGCAGATTCACACAGATATCCGTACTTTGCATGATGCTCAAAAACTCTTGGGTTCGATTAATTGGGTTTGTTCTTTATTGGGAATTTCAAATACTAACCTGAGCCCTTTGTTTGATCTGTTAAAAGGGGAACCAGATCTGCTATCGCCTCACCAACTCACACCAGAAGCCTGCCAGGCATTGCAACTGGTAGCTGATGCTATCTCAAATGGCCAGGCTGCCCGATGGGCCCCTGAGTTGCCCTTTTCTTTAATCATTCTGAATCCGGCTAGGCAGCCTCATGCTTTAATATTCCAGTGGGATTCTAAAGCGCCTGACCCCTTGCTGATCATTGAGTGGATTTTTTTGCCACATCAAATGTCTAAAACTGTAAGCACACAACATGAAATGTTTGCTATGCTCATTGTGAAAGCTAGACAGAGACTTACCACACTTGCAGGTGTGGATTTTTGTTTAATCTGTCTGCCTGTTACCACCTTTTATTTACAGTGGCTGTTACAGCAGTCTGAAGTTTTTCAAATGGCCCTTACTGACTTCTCGGGACAGCTTTCTACGCATCCCCCGAAGTACAAGCTTGTGGCAACCAGCTTTAATCTTCTGACAAGACCCAAAAGAAGTGAAGTCCCATTGCAGGCTTTAACTGTTTTTACAGATGGATCCGGTCGCACCCACAAGTCAGTACTGCTTTGGTGGGACACCGATCTCAATCGATGGGATTCAGATGTTACTACTGTATCAGGTTCACCTCAAATTGTTGAATTAGCAGCTGTTGTCTGAGCTTTTCTACGATTTGTAACCCCTTTTAACTTAATAACAGATTCCACTTATGTTGCAGGGCTTGTCGAGGGAGCTGAGGCTGCTGTACTTAAGGATGTGCCTAACAAAGAGCTGTTTCAATGGTTACAACAACTTGTTTTACTTTTAGATAAAAGAGAGCATCCGTACTTTGTCATGCATGTTAGGTCTCACACCACTTTGCCTGGTTTTATTGCAGAGGGAAACCGCCAAGCTGACTTGCTTGCCTTACCTGTTCAACTCCCAGACTGCCTTTCCCAGTCCAAACTCAGTCACTCATTTTTTCACCAGAATGCTGCTGCGCTCGCCCGCGCCTTTGACTTGGCACACGCCAAGCTGCTAGTATTGTGGCTGTGTGCCCAGACTGCCAAAGACACTCCTTCCCCTCCCTTCCGGGGGATATTAACCCTAGGGGGCTCGAGAACCTTCAAATTTGGCAATCAGATGTTACTCATTTCCCTGAGTTTGGCAGACTTAAGTACATTCATTCTTCCACTGACACTTTTTCAGGTGCCTTGTTCCCATCCTGTCACACAGGAGAATCAGCAAAGGATGTTTGTCATCACTTTGCAAGTGCTTTTGCAGTCCTGGGAATCCCCTCACAAATTAAAACTGACAAGGGCCCAGCATACATTTCCCAGAGGGTCAGAAATTTCCTTGCCCTCTGGGGGGTAACTCACAAAACGGGGATTCCTCATTCCCCCACAGGGCAAGCCATAATCGAGAGAGCTCATGTGTCACTGAAGCGTCTTTTGTTGCAACAGAAAGGGGGAATGGGGACTGCTACTCCGGCAGAGCGATTGCAGAAGGCACTGTATGTCTTTAACTTTCTAAATTGCTCACTTACAGATCCTAACCCTCCAATTGTGAGACACTCTGGCCACAACTCCAAGTCAGAGGTTAAACAGAAAGCCCCAGTGCTTGTTAAGGACCCGGAAACAGGTAAAATTATGGGACCTTATCCCCTTGTCACATGGGGAAGAGGATTTGCTTGTGTCTCAACAGAAATTGGCCCGAGGTGGATTCCAGCCAAGAATGTGAGACCATTCAGACAACCCTTGGACACCTCCCCTGAGTATCCTGGTCACCCCAACATTTCACCTGCTTCACCCCTCACCTCCGCTCTCTCAGACTGCTGAATCCAGAACCACTGAGAGCCCGCAATCACCCGAACCAGCCTCTGCCTGACCCGGGAGGACTCGTTGAACTCTCACCAATTTGTGAGCTGCAAGATCAACTCGTTCCTGAGACAGTTGGTTTGGCCCTTCTTACAGCAAGCTGGAAGACCCAGAAGCAACCAGAAGACAGCTTGCCATCTTTGCACAAGCTGGCATGAGCAAAACGTAGCACACACAGGTATAGCCCGGATTGTGATGACAATGTTGAACCCTGGAACCTTGGAGCCCGAGTGTTTGCTTCAATTATTCCATCTATAGGCACCGCACATCCATTGAAAACTTTGAATAACCTTGGCTGTTGGCTTGCAAAACAAACTAATGCTACTAGATCCGCTTTAACAGGCTTATTAACAGATGCTGATAGTGTAAGACATGCCACGCTTCAAAACAGAGCCGCGATAGATTTTTTGCTTCTAGCTCATGGACATGCCTGCGAAGATTTTGAAGGCTTGTGCTGCATGAACCTTTCTGACAGCTCTTTGTCTATTCATGCTAACATACAGGCCCTTCGAGACAGTGTAGCCAAATTAAAGGTGGTGGATGATAATGATTGGCTTGGACATATGCTTGGAGGATGGGGGCCTACTGGCTGGCTTAAGCATTTAGTTAAAACAGGAATTTATATTTTAACCGTACTGTTGCTTATAATGATGTGCTTGCCTTGTGTTTTGCAATGTGTGCAGAGACTGATTGATAAGTCTACAAAGAAAATCTTGCTGGTGGAACAGAAAGGGGGAGATGTGGGAATACAGCTAGAGAGCCGAGCTGGGAGCACTGCTCAGCTCGTGACAGAAATGGACATGTTAGAATTAGCAGGCCGCAAGCCTTGGCAACCGAAAGCAGAAGTTTGAGAAAGGAATGTAAGAGACAGTGATGTGCTTGGTACCATACGTGCTCAGCAAGCAGAACTTAGATAAGACCGCACATACCTGTGTTAGTTAGTACGAGGCATGACTTAAGCAATGTACTTGGCAATATTACTTGTTATATAATGGAAAGGTACATAAGCTTAGCTAGGTGTATCAATAAATGGCTTCATGCATGCAACCCATGGAGTTCATGTCTCTTTGTCAATCGTCATCAGGCTGAGTGGGTGTTTCTGTGACTTTAGCCCTCTGGGCAGCACAGGCTGTTTCTCTCCGTGCTATTGTTGCCATGACATTCCTCTTGGCTCAGGGATTATTTTTAGCCAGAGACTATCACAAGTATTTTTCAGCAGGACTGTCACTGCCCCTGAACAGGGAATCATATTATTGCAAGAACTTTGCTGAAACAAAGAAGATATATTGGACAAATGGGAAATTATAAATCTAGACCAAGCCAGACTTGCACGGGTAACTAATGTCACTTTTTTACAGGCAGTGTGCCATCCATCCATCAGCCAGGAGCAAATGGTATTTCAGGAGATAACTCATTCCTGCTTTACTCTTGAGTTCAAGGCTCAGGTGTTGTTCTTGACTTAACCCAGATACAGGCTGTGAAAGAAGACAAAAAAGCCAAAAAAGCTACTGAACTAAATTTATTTGGGCAATTATATATAAGATTGCAATAACTTGTATACTGTGTTGATTTAACTCATACTTCATGAGAAAAGCCTTTAAATGTCCAGCCTTTTTTCTGCTGCTTGTCTGTTGAGGAAAAAAGAGCTAACAAATGTAACCTGAGCTTTAAGTTTTCTCTTGAATACTATTTAATACGAAAATATTTCTGGTAAGGGTTCATACATACGCACTGTCTCTGAAATCTTGGTGTATTTTTTTGCATTGGCTGCAGCAGGAGCAACTGAATAACTGTAATATTTTAAACTTTAATAGACATATATATGAAATTGTACAACTGATTTTTAAAAATCAAGTGTTTTGGTTACTGGGACATGATGATTTTTGTGCTTTGCAGTGTTTTATCAGTTGGGAGTTTTTATTGCAGATGCGTGGAAGAAGAAGGTCAGTGAATCCTATGCCACAGTTACGGAGAGCCTGGAGGGCGACCTGCAAGTCAAGGAGAAGGAGCTGGCAGAGTTAAAGCATGTTTTCAGGTAAAATACTCCCTGGATCTGTTCATTGATTTCTTTCAAATGATTCTTTGCCATAAAACGGTATTTTCAGTGTCAGGTGTTTTATATGGACAGAGTTTCTCACGTATGGAATGCACGTTCCTTATGTCTATTTCTGGGAATACATCACCACAATGCTGGGCAGAGCCCTACAGCAGAGCACCAAAATTACTGGCTGCTGATTATTAATGCCAATATTTTACAACAAACACCTATATCCTTTTGTAAAATAATCACTGGACTGCTGGACCCCATAGCAGTAAAGTATTTCTAGATTTACAGACTGCAAATCAGGTATAAATTCAGCCTCATGTCTCAAAAAAATTATATTGAGATTTCTCTTTTATATGTTCCCCACGTGCAAGAAGCTCTGCTGAAAGACGAAGGAAGTAACCCATCTGTAAAGTGCCTTTTTCAGCTCCGACTAAGCCTTCTGCAAAGTGAACCTGAATTTCTGCACGGAGAGCGGGCTGTCACTGCTGCACCTCTACTGCGTCTGTAGGGGTACGTGTGGGGGACAGGGGACACCCCTGGGGCAGCCAGGGGCCTGTCCTGGTGTCAACAGGGCTGTACCTGCAGTGGGGACCCAGGGACAGTCACTGTGACCTGTTGTGGTGTCAGCAGGGCTGTACCTGCACTGGGGACACCCCTGGCACAGTCACTGTGACCTGTCCTGGTGTCAGCAGGACTCTGTTTGCAGGGAATTTCTCACTGGAGGAGCACTCCCAGCATCACTCCGAGCTGCACTGCCAGAGGGATGAAGTGAGTTACACAGAGCCCCACAGGAGCTGATTCCTCACTCTGACCAGAGTTCTGCTTGGTGATGAAGCACCGTTTACTGCAGGTGTTCAGCTCATCCAAAATTGCTGCTGTGTGCATTTGTTATTTCAGAGTCATCTCAGGGCATTCCTGGCTCCACATTTCTGGATTCTGTCCATGGCTCAGGCTCCAGGACAGGGCCCTTGTTGGAGCAGCAATTTGCTGTACTCACGCCACCACCTCTTCTACTGTAATGAAAATTTCTTTTATTTCACATTGATTAAGAGAAGAATAACTGAAATGCTTTAGTGACAAACATCAGCTGATGGGCTTTTCCAGACAGCAGATCAGAACACACAAGGGAAGAGGGCAAGGGATGCTCATAAAAGCACATGAATGGAGGGATTTTCCACTTGGATCCACACAGCTGCTCTGTTCTCCACACGAAGTCATTAGCTCATGCACTTGCTTTGCTCTTGTTTTACAATTTTCAGCAGAAATTGGCTGAGAGAGCAAAGAGACTTTTACCCTGAGGTTTCACCTCAGCTGAGTAATGACATGCAGAAATTATTTTATCAGCCTTAGTTAGATGTTCACTGTGAGGAACAACCTGATCCTGCACCACTGAAAAATGAGTGGATCTTTACTTGTCATTTTTGAGTGTGTCCTGGGTTGCAGTATAAGATATGCACAAAGTATTCTATCACCATCTTCATGAACTGTTGAAACCAATTGCTGAAGCAGTGTTCTTACACATTCCCCCCTCCCTCTTCTGTTAAGGTGTCTCCTGTTAAGGTGTCTCCTGTTAAGGTGTCTTCTGCTAATGGGTCTTTTGTTAATGGGTCTTCTGTTAATGGCCTGCTGCATGACTCATAGGTAACTCCCTCCGGGAGTTATCTCTCTTTAATGGGCCATTAAGGACCCCCTGTATGGCTCATTATCCCATTGTGAGAAGCTCCGCCCAGGGGTGAGAAAAATTGGGCAGGAGACTATGTTTCCTCCTTTAAATGCCTTTATTAAAGTATCAGCTCTTTTAGAAGCAGGCGCCTCAGGGGGGTGGGGTGGCCTCCACCGCAGTGCTGAGAAGGAGAGGGGGGCTGGACACTCTGCTGCTGCACACAGCCAAGTGGGGAATTAGCCTCCCCCCTCACGGGAGCATGCTCCCGACAATTCCAGTCCAATGTGATTTCCACTGATGAGTCGGATGTTCAGATTGCTCCTCTGGTCATGGCGAGATCTAAAGGT
Organism: Trochalopteron elliotii; assembly: GCA_024734555.1. Lineage (NCBI taxonomy): Eukaryota > Metazoa > Chordata > Aves > Passeriformes > Leiothrichidae > Trochalopteron > Trochalopteron elliotii. The sequence continues at coordinate 9,803 of JANPWX010020025.1, forward strand.
CCTGGCATCAATTGGCTTGTACTCTTCAGTCTTTATGGTTATTATTCTTTTTGTTTCAAGTTGTTGTTAAAGAGTCTTAATTACTGTTTGTTTTTGGAAGTTGTCCCGATTTTCCTGAGGTGTTGCATCCTGGGATCTTTAATTACCATAAGGGGTGTTAGAGTAGGCGACGGGGGCAGGGCGGGTGAGATAGCCAGGCCGAGTAGAGCAGTGTAGGAGTCTTACATTGCCATGGAAACGACATTCTTGCTTGACAGGTCATGATACATTACAAAAATGAGTACAAAGAGTTTTTAACATCTAACTTTACAATTCTATAACTAATATAACTAATACTTTCTAAATTTATACTTTAACTTTTAGGAGTTGTTTTAAACTTTATTTTTCACAGGGGGAGGAGCCAAGCATTCTCACCTGGATATAATTTGGGATTTGGGACAATATGGGGGACCTTACCCACTGGATTCCCAGAGGATCAGAGCTACCAGACCTTTCTACGGGATCACTGCTTCCATCATCCCACTCAGCTTGTATTCTGACTCTGTCAGTGGTCTTTTATATTATTGCATCTATTTTATTTTATTTTATTTTATTTTATTTTATTTTATTTTATTTTANTTTTATTTTATTTTATTTTATTTTATTTTATTTTATTTTATTTTATTTTATTTTATTCTTTTTTTCTTCTGCCTATTAAATTGTATTTCTGACTTGGAGCCTCTCACTCGTTTTGCTTTCAAACCACTACAGAGTGCAAGATCCTATCCAAAGGTGACATTAATAATGGGAACATCAGAGCAGCTGGGGTTGCTGAGAGGAAGTTTAAGAAAACACACACTAATTATTAGTCCTGTGAACACTTGGAGAAGGGCAAAATGCTACTGAATCTGACATTGTCCTGGTTACTGTCCAAGCATTCAGAAGGCAGAATTTATGGAATTTATGTATTTATTCAATGTGCATCAAAAAGGTCAGAGCAAACCTACTCGGACCACATTAATGGGCCCACATCAGCACTGCCCAAAATGAGCGTCCTTGTAAGGATGTGCTGTGTGGGGAGAGCAGTGCTCCAGGTCTGACAGGGCAAAGGAGCTCAGGGACTGAGGAACCAGAGGTTCCAGAAGCCCTTCTCGTTCGTGGAGCTCTCTGCTGCATGGTCTGGATGTTCAAGGAGGAGTTTTCTTCTCTAGAAGCTCAGCTAGCCTCACCAAATCCTCATTAAAGTGTAACCAACAGTGAGTTGGTACGTGGCCAGACCCACAACTGTCCTGGCCAACGAGATACTCCCATCAACCTCATCAATTCCACCTTTCAAAAGATGTATTTTATTACTTGCCTCAGTTCAGCAGTCGAGAGATTCATTTCTCTGCTTTCAAACTCACACAGGAGCTTCTTACCTCATCTGCATGTTCTTTCCTACTTTTTTTCCCACCTTTCTCTCTAAAGGCAACAAATCACACATCAGAACTCTGATGCTGAAAGGGCTGCACCCGTCCAGACTAACGAGAAATGGATTTACAGTTCTGCACTTGGCAGCTTATAAGGTAAATTATTTTAAATAGAATTGATGGCAGGAAATCAGAATCGAGCAGCTGATTTGTCTGAACTGTCTAGATGAGCTCTGTAGTCATTATTTCAGGTGCGAATATGAATTTCACATTTGTGGTGCATAGGAAAAGAGCCCATGCACAGGAGTCAGCATGTGCCTCTGCAGTGTTATCCTTGGGGTAGGAAATTGCTTTGGAGTTACTGAGGGAAACATCCAGGGCAAGTCCAGATAAAGGAGTTGTGCAGTGCCACCATAAAATCAGGACAGAGACTGTTTGACACCCAGGCTGCAGCACAGCAGAGGAGCAGCAGGTCTGGGGCTGGGGACAGAACTGCCCCAGCCTCGGGTGGCACTGTGAGCCCCGGGGCCAGGGCTGGTCCCTCTGTCACAGCCGGGGTGTCACAGTGTCACAGCCCAGGGGCCGAGGCTGCTCGGCACAGCCCTGGGAGCCGTGTCCCGCGGGTGAGGAGGGTTAAATGTGTCACAGGAATCAGGAGGGTTAAATGTGTCCCGGGGGTGAGGAGTGTTAAATGTGTCCCAGGAATCAGGAGGGTTAAATGTGTCCCAGGGGTGAGGAAGGTTAAATGTGTCTCCCCGGGGTGAGGAGGGTTCAGTGTGTCCCCCCGGTGTGAGGAGGGTTCAATGTGTCCTCCCGGGGTGAGGAGGTTTAAATGTGCCCCTGGAGAGAGGAGGGTTAAATCAATCCCTGTTTCTCAGGACAAGGTGGAGCTGCTGACAGCTCTGCTACACTGCGGGGCCGACATCCAGCAGGTCGGGTGAGGGGCGCTGACAGCGCTGCGAGTCACCACCACTGCTGGCCACCACCAGGTCTGTCTGTCTCCCCGTCTGTCCGTCTGTCTGTCTGTCTGTTCTTCTGCCCGTCTCTCTGTCCGTCGGTCAGTCTGTCCGTCTGTCTGTCCGTCTGTCAGTCTATCTGTCTGTCTGTCTGTCTGTCTGTCCGTCAGTCTATCTGTCTGTCTGTCTCTTCGTCAGTCTGTCCATCAGTCTGTCCGTCAGTCTGTCTGTCTGTTCGTCCACCTCTCTGTCTATCCATCTGCCTGTCCCTTTTCCCCTCCTGTCTGTCTGCCTGTCTGTCTGTCCGTCTGTCTGTGTGTCCGTCCATCAGTCTGTCCATCTGTTTGTCTGTCTGTCCTTCTGTCTGTCCCTCTGTCTATCCATCTGTCCACCTGTCTGTCCATCTGTTCATCTGTCTGTCCATCTGTCTGTGTGTCCCTCTGTCCGTGTGTCCATCTGTCCGTTTGTCCGTCTGTCTGTCTGTCCGTCAGTCTGTCTGTCACTCTCTCTGTGCATCTGTCTGTCCATCTGCCCATCTGTCTGTCTGTCCATCTGTCTGTCCGTCTGTCTGTCCATCCGTCTGTCCGTCTTTCCATCTGTCTGTCTGTTCGTCTGCCTGTCCATCTGTCTGTCTGTCCATCTCTCTGTCAGTCTGTCCGTCTGTCCATCCATCTGTCCGTCTGTCTGTGTGTCCGTCTGTCTGTGTGTCGGTCTGTCCATCTGTCTGTCCGTCAGTCTGTCCATCTGTCTGTTAGTCTGTCCATCTGCCTGTCTGTCTATCTGTCCGTCTGTCTGTCATCTGTCTGTCTGTCGATCTGTCTGTCTGTCCATCTGTCTGTCTGTCTGTCGATCTGTCAGTCTGTCCATCTGTCCGTCTGTCTGACTGTTCGTCTCTCTGTCCGTCTGTCTGTCCATCTGTCCATCTGTCCATCCATCGGTCTGTCTGTCCGTTTGTCCATCCGTCTGTCCGTCTGCCCGTCTGTCTGTGTCCATCTGTCTGTCCATCCATCTGTCTGTCTGTCCATCTGCCTGTCTGTCCATCTTTCTGTCTGTCCGTCTGTCTGTCCGTCGGTCTTCCTGTCCGTCTTTCCGTCTGTCCTTTTGTCTGTCTGTCAGTCTGTCTTTCTGCCCGTCCGTCTATCTGTCCATCTGTCTGTCCCTCTGTCCGTCTGTCTGTCTGTCCATCTGCCCATCTGTCTGTGTGTCCATCTGTCCCTCTGTCCATTCGTCTGTCCGTCCGTCTGTCTGTGTGTCCATCTGTCCGTGTGTCCATCTGTCTGTCAATCTGTCCATCCGTCTGTCCGTCCATCCGTCAGTCTATCTGTCTGTCCGTCTGTGTTTGGCTGTGTGGGGCTGAAGCAGGGGAGGGCTAATACTGGCAGGGCTCATGGAACTTTCTGGTTTATGTTGATGTCCTACAAAACAAAATTCAGAACTGGTTTAGTTGGGTTTTATTATTTATTTATTTATGATTTAGTATTTTACAGCTGGATTTTATTTTTTTTTTTCCCACATTTTGGGAAAGTCACATCTGTGCATGTATTTTTACACTGAGCAAACATGCACAAAGGACACAGATCAAAGGTTGGATTTTATGGGTCTTTGGGGGTCTTTTCCAACCTGGAGTGGAATCGATCTGTGCAGGATGATGGTGGGGCTGTTGGGTTGAGCCCTGACTCTGGGCTGGCCTCACCCACAGCTATCTCATGTCTCCCCTGTGGACGGTGCAGAGTGGTCTCCTCTGAGCACTCTGGGACTGCAATAATTCCTAAAACACCCTTTGCTGTAAATGCCAAAGGCATAACCTGCTGAGGTTATGGGCAAGTTGTGGTGCTCACAGCTCAACAAGTCTGTTAACTCAGTGAGAAATGAACTGTTGGTAGTATTGGAAAGTTCCTTATTTTTCCTTGAATGATCAGCTCCTATCAGAAGCATCTCCATAAATGGAGTGGGACTCTACATAACTCATTTGGTTCATCTGCTGCTCTGGGAACCAAGGATTTATAGTCCAAGCTCTTGTTTTCCTTCTTTACATGGCTGTGAAATTTTCAGTCAGCTTAGAAGTTCCTCTGCCAGACAAAGTAGCTTGTTTTGTCCACAATTTCATTAATATTTATGGAAACATGGAATAACTTTTTCAATTCCCCCCTTATAAGAATGAGTTTTTACCCCTTGCCCTTTTCCCAAACATGAAGTCCTTATGTCTGTCTCATGGGGTTTTTTCTTGGCTCCTTCTGACTTTCAGTGGCTTAATTAATTGTCTTTGAAGTGAACATCATTGACTCGAGCATTAAAAAACTTCTGAAAAAACCTTTTGTAAGAGAATTTTTAAAAAAGTTGCGAAGTAAGACTTGTGCAAGTCGTTTAAAGTATTGTTTTGGGCAAACATTTGGTTGTACAAGGAGAAGGGAAGCATTAGCCCCCCTTGCCCTGCAGGCTGTGAGCCCCACAGGGGTGCTCTGGCTGCCTCTGACCAGCCCACCCAGCTGCTTTCTCTGCAGCTTGGGAATGTCCCCTGGGCTACGAGCTTCACCCTCCCTCACTGTCTGTCTCCTGAGGATAAAAGTCTCTCTTTTTTCTCCTTAGTTTCTGAAGTATTTCTATCCTTGCACATCCCTGCAGCAAAGCCTCCTACTCGTGATGCCTCTGACAGCTCTCAGTGCTTTCTAAGACTCCTTTTTTCTTTCCTAGAAAGGTGTCATGTCTGAGAGACCATCAAGCCTGTCTCTGCACCCCTCTCATCACTTAGACTTGAGTGGAATTTGCTTAGCACAGCACAAAATTCTATTTATCAGGAGTTCACAAAGCAGTAAGCACAGCTGCCATTGCTGCAGCCTGGAAAATGTGTCAAAACCCATCTAGTTTTATGTTCATCATCAGGGACAGATCCACATCACTCCACACAGTTTTTTCTTCATGAAGATCCACCTTGAAAGCCTCTAGATGAATGTAAATTTTGAATTCCAGCTCCCAAGGAGTTTAAGGAGAATTGGAGTTACAGTCATGTCCCTGAATGTGTTACAGCCTCACAGCTCATGGCTAAATTAAAATCAGGCTGGTCCAAAGACATTTCAGTCATATTAGTGTAAAAGCTACAGGCCCAAACATCTCTTTTCAGAGACAACAGCCACAACTTCAATTTTGTCACGGTAGTTGGCTGAAAAATGTCTTAGATTAATCATTTGGAAGCCACCAAAGCATTAAATCCCTGTCTGGCTCTGTGTTCCCACCTCTGGCCCACCAAGATATTGAAAATTGACCAGACATGGGAGACACAGTGGAGGGAATCAGTTGTGTGAACTAAATAATTGTGTTCTTTATTTCCTACCTGAGCTTATTCCCACCTGTGCTGTGAGTGCCTGTTGCTGAGCTGTCCTTTGGCTGATAGAAGAGCCAGCAGCTTCTCCAGAGATCCCAGGGGATCTTCCTGAAGATTTTTATGATGCAGTGAAATGCTTTTTTGAGATTGGCAGTAAAA